>VZRF01005054.1:167937-219616 GCA_013396875.1 Vireo altiloquus | reverse complement strand
GGTGTCCCCCCGCGGCCCCGCCCGCGGCCGGGGAGCCTCCGCGGCGAGAGGGGCGAGCCCACCCCGGGACCGCCTGTCCGGGAGCGGCTGTCCCGCACCGGGAGCGCCCCGCCGGCAGCCCCCGCTCCGCCCCGCGGGCACGGCGCGCTCCGAGCGCCGATCCCGGGGATGCGCTTCCCACCGGAGGCGATGCCACGCCGAGGGATGCTCGGTGAAACACGAGCGGGCGATTCTCTGCCGCTGCCACGCCCACCCCGCGGCTCTTCACGCTCCGAATCCGCGTTCCGGCCGTGAGCTTGGGGCCTGCGAGCTCGGGGCCGTGCTAGCCCCGTTTGGCCACCGGCCCTGGCAGACCCAGCCCCGCAGGTCAGGGGCTGCGCCCAGCCGGCACTCGGCTGCTCTGCCCAGAGGTGCGAATCCCGTCGGGACCACTGAATCTCCTTTGGCCCTTGCCAGCCCCGCTGCCAATCTGTGCCACGCCGCCTCCCAAAATTATGTAGGTTTCGTGAAAATAAAAGGAGGGACGACTCCTAAGCGGGGAAGGACTAGTGTGGAAGAGCCGTGTCATGGGTAGCCAAGCACGAGGGTGACACCGGCATCTGACCGGCAATCACAGGACACAAATCCATAGCAGCGCCGTGCTCGAGTGTTCACAGCACTGTATACACAGACACACTTACTCTTTCGTGGAGAAAAGAAGCCCAATTCACACATAAGACAGGCTTTTAACTTCACCCACACAAAGTTATAATTAATACTCTGGCATCAAGAGTGATTATTTTAATCATTTTTTTAAAAATCTCACGTTGATTTATCTTTTCTTTCCAAGAAAGTTTAGAAGTTGTGGGAGAGGCTTTATGTTTGCCTGCTTTAACTCTGTGTGTAATGACCGGGGGTGTTCCCAGTATTACCTTGGGACCTCACAGGAATCCTCAAAGGAAGCCAGCAACCAAATACCTTCCAGCTATGGAACTGTCTCCCTTTCTGACAGACAACTATTTTGTGATGTCTGGAACACCAAAATAGAATTTCAAACGAATACACTCAAATAAAGTCCGTGTCATTGGGGGATGGAAAAGGAGCAGGGTGAATTACACAGACATTTTGATGAGGCTGTGGGATGACACCTCTCCCATGTACCTGCTCTCTTTACCATGGTCAGATGATTACTGTGAATGTTGAAGGAGACTTAACTCCTTACCTAATCTCTGATGTCAAAAGTTTCTGTGTCCTGTTCTGGCAGCTGAAGGTGAGGTTCCATTTCCTCTGAGATAGCACCAGCAAAAGTGACAATCCTTTTGTGTTTATAATAACCTGCATCCTTGAACATTGCATTGCTGTGACCATTCCTCTCTTCTGGGGGAAACAGTGAGGGGTAATATTCTCTGAGATGAAAAACAGCAGCCTAGCAATCTTGTGGACAAAAACTCTCACTATGAATCTGAGCATTTTATAACACTGTTTTTACACCATTTACCTCATTTTGTTAAATTACATACTCCATTCATCAGAGAGAAATTGTCTTGGTCCTCTCTGATTAATTAGCTCATTTTGGTGAGTATCCAAGAGCTGTGTTTTATGAACCAGTGCTGCATGTGACTAACAAGTATCTAATGGAATTGGATCAAAATGGGGTAATGCACTCACTATGTGTGTCAGGATAAGATGAGAATTGGAAAATGGAACTGTAGTTGCCTTAGCATTTTATAATTTTTTAATCTTTTCCAATCTTGCATTCAAGACTGTATTTTCAGCCCCAATTACAAAACTAAAGCTTAAGTTTATGGGAGCATAATTGGCTATGAAAATCACATGATACAAAATTTTGTATATTGCTTTTGTTCATAAGGTCTTCCGACTTCATTCATGCCCTTTGCAGAACTGTCTTCTAGGAGAGACAGGGTTTTAGTCCCATTTCTCCAGTACCCTGAGACATTTTCCCTGGCAGATCGCAAGTTAATCCAGTTTTCTGCTCATATTTGGGTTTCTGTAAGTGCAGTCCCTTCATCTGAAATTCCCACTGTTCTTCCAAATGGATGAGGTACATCTCTTCCCAAAGTGTGGCACACTGTTGTGGTTCTCCTTTCTCTGCCAAAAAGAGGATGAAGCCCTGTCCTCACTTTAACTCAGTGGTTAAAGTCCCATGGATTTGAGTAAGGCCCAGATCTCATGCAAACCATTTAACATTATCAATATTGAATTAGGCAATTTCTCCACAGACAGCTCCATCTTGCACCTCTCCACCATCGCTGTGTCCTAATTTGTGTACAGTTCCCACTGATTTACATTATTTTTGTATAATTTAGTATTCCAGTTGTTTAAGGTATTTTCAGTTCTCTGTAAATGAGAACTATAAATATGCTATCAAAATTAATCAGTTCTCGAGCTTCATATGTGGTGTGATCTTTCATTTCCTCGCTGGCTCAGCCACAGGATGTGTACAGGATGGTAATTCAGCCCTCGTTTAGTATTCGCCAGTGTGCCCTTATTGCTGTGGCACGCTTAGGAACACTCCAAATACTGAAGGCACAGGATCCCTTGGTAGGATTCAAGCTGAGCAATAAAAATATCCACATTCTGTAAATGGATCTAACTTCTTTAGATGAGAAATTTCTCCTATTCCCACAGGCCTCCTAAAGATATCATTTTTTGATTCCTAGATACAGGGTGAATCTCCTTTTCAGCAAGCTGATCTAACAATTGGGAGTATGTACCCAGCCTTCTGAAAAGCAAAGAGCTCGCTGGGCTCTTCCTCTCTCTCAGTATTTCTGTTCTCTCCTTTTGTTTGGCTTTCACTATTGTTGTCTTCTGCCACTCTATTTTATTTTAGATATAATTTTATTGCAGAAAACCTGCTGTTCGGTCTTTTTAAACTATTATACTTCAAGGTAGTTTTCTCCCTATTTCCCATGGCAGATAGTATTAAATAAAATATTCAGTACTGTGATTTTCTCTTTTTTCCAAGTAGACTGATGAAATCTGCATTTTTTTTCCTCCAACAGAACTGTGCTATTTTCCTTTTTTCCCCCTTTTGACAAATAACCAACCATTTTCTAGCTTTAAATGTTATCCAGGAGTTTAACCAAAATAAGCTTGGGGGAATTCTTGATTTTTACATTTGAAACAGAGAATTAGTTTTTTAAATCTCCTGACAAATGGAGAACTAATGTAATTATAATATCACTGGATATAAAATGTTAAAGGTGAGCAACTGAGAAAAGATTTAAGGTCCTTTTCTTGAAAACACTCTGATTTACAGTATTTGTTTTTAAAACCTACTTAATCTGATATCCAATAAATATTTAGATTTAAACAAAAGATCTATTTGCTAAAAATGGTGAACACTCTTGTCCTTTCAATTAAAATGCCAGAGCTCACAATAAACATGAGACCTTCAACAAGTCCTCCAGAAAGTCATCTGATTTCTAAGAAAATCACTGTTTTCCTCTCCAGTCTCCTTCAGATATAAGCCAAAATAATAGGATTACTTTCTGTCTTTAAAAGCAGAAAAAAAAAAGGGGGGGGGGGAGAAAGTAATTTAAAAGCTATTTAGCAATCTACTTTAAAATAGGTTCAATATTCTCTTATTATTCTTTGTAGTTTATTCTTATAATTACTTAGTGCCAGGAAGCACCTGTCTAACTGGAGTCATAGAAGGTTCATGCCCAGCTTCTACCTCCCTTTTTTAAGTGTTGCCCTGTGCAATATGCAAGTACCAGCTCAAAGCAGATGTTTATGTAAATGCAAAGAGCTGACACTGTCACACTCTGCTATATGTTGCCTTCTCAATAAAGACAAATGCGGCCAACCAAAAATAATTTCAAATAAGATCTTAGAGACACAAGACACAGACACATAAAGAAAGCCAGCAAAACCAGAACAGTGCCCTACAGTCACCACAGGACTCTAGCCTGAGTATGAGTACCCAGCAAGGTGTTGAAGGCTACAAAATTGTAGGAGGCTGATGGAGTGTGAGATGCTGACCACTGTGGGAGAGCATCTGTCAGCATTCATACACCATAGGACAGATCCTCCTGGCATCCTTTGGACTTTGGTCTGCTAGAAATCCAGTTTGGGACACGTCTGGGAGTGCACACTGATCCTGAACATTTGTAAAGGTGGTCCCACACTTGGTAAAGGAGCAAACCTTGTTCCCTTAATGACCTATTTCTTTGTATTTGCTAGGTGAGAGAAACAGAAAATCTCAATTCTCCTTCTTCACGTTTTCATTGACGTAGCCACTTTGATTATGTCCACTCCATTGTAAAGGAAATAAGGTTGGTCACCTGGCAGCTTTTTTCTGTATGTAGTGGGTCAAAAAGCTCTGCTCTGGGATCATGCTCATTTGAACTGGTTTGGCATGGACAGATTGGGACTGCAGAGCAGGTGAGGAGTGCTGCATGCAAGTGTCCTAACAGCTTGTATTTGAGTCCATGCACTTGTTTCATATGCACAAAAATGCTGATTTTTTTGCATGAGTGAAGATCTTCCTAAAGCTGCTCACAGGCATGCATAGGTCTCCCAGATGATGAGATGGATCCTGACTTGCTCCTCAAAACTGTACCAAATATGTTCAATTTTCCCCTTCCAATATGCAGTGCTTTGCATTTCATATGGCACTTTAGAAGTTATCAGCTTTTTCACTCGAAATTTATTTTGGGAGTTTTCTTTTTGAAACCCTAAAGAAGAAAAAAAGGTTCCATTTCATCTGCAAATACAGATTTTGACTCTGGTTTCCTTCCAGGCTTATATAGTAAAAGTCCTTTTATTTGCATTTTATAATATGGAAGTTAGAGCAATCAGGCACTGATTATGCAAATAGGGTAGATTAGTTTTCTTTTAAACTAATTCAGATCAAAATTGTTGGTCCTGGCAGGCCAAATTATACAAGAGAAAGGAGAAGGAAAGAACTGTGTGTCTTGTCTGTTAGAAACAGGACCCTCATATTGCGACTTGGCTGTCACAATGATGGTGAGAGCCAAGGCTGCAGCAGAGAAGCAGATAATAGGGAAGGGAAAAGATATTCACATTTTTGGTGAAAAAAAGCTTAATTTTCAAACATGCAGAATTGTATGACCATACATTTCAGCAAAACATTTTGCTCACATGTAAATTTTCTTGTAGCTCGGGATTTTTTATTTCTCAGGCCCTTTCTACCATCTGTAACTCAATCTCTATTTTTTAAAGAAATTGCAGACATCTGTTTAAATACCCATCTCTTCCGTCACATGGAATTTTGGATTCAAAAATCTAAGCTCAAAAATAATACTCAAGTTGGATTTCATTTCCAAGCAACCACAGAGTGGCATTTTCAAGGCTGCCTTCCCCACCAGCCCACCATGCTGTGCTGGCTGTGCTGGGCTCTCCAGGACATCAGCACTGTCTGGTGTGGGTCATGAGCTGGCCAAGGGCGTCCTGCTGCACGGGGGCAGAAAGAAGAGGGGAGGTGGAAAAGAGGGAAGAGCAGCAGGAGCCAGGGGAGGGAATGAGAAGAAAATGTGGGGCATTCCTGGAGACTGCAGTGAGAAAAGTGGGTTTTTTTCTTTTTTCAGCCTGTCCTTCTCCAAGTCGCCCTGTTTCTCCCCTGCCCTTCTCTCAGGGTCCTGTGTGTGCTGGTGGTCAGGTCTTTATCCCCCAGCTACCTCTCAAAGGGTCACTCATCACTGTGTCCCCACTGTCTCTCTCTCATGGAAACACTATGGACATGGACAGGCTGGGGCCAGGCACTTCAGAGCACTCTAGTTTTCCAGAAGTCCTTGCCTTGGTTGCTTGTGGAATTTGTACCTCAGGCTGGTGAAAAATACATCATTGTTTGTGTTTCTTTGGGGCTCACTCATCAGTGGACTTTGACCCCATATCAGCTCCTTGCTTGCCCGACTGGGAAGGGAAGACATTCCCCTGGGCACACCAGAGGTCTGATTCCTTTACATGAATGCCCAAAGGCTTGAGTATTTCCTTGTGGGTTGAGGTATCAGGATCCTTCGCCTGGATGAATTCTCAAAGGACTGAGCAGCACCCACACTGCCAGGTGGGAACGAAGGCACATGGGATTTCAAGGCTACTCACAAAACCTGATAGTTGAGGTGTAGTGATGACTACCCCAAACAACTCACTTGAGTTCATAAAGACACAAGTGGCCCCACAACACAAGGCTTTTCTCCTCCAGTCGTGGAAAATAACCTTGACTTCAGAGAAGCCAGACCTGGCTCAGAGATTGGAAGCTGGCAGGGCCCAGGACATCAGCTATGGGTGTTTATCACAGACAGGGGTAACTTTCATTTGTGAAGAAAGCTATTTTTCACCACAAAAGCTATATTTTGCACCATTCTCTGAAAAAATGTTGAGCTTTTCACCTTTCAGGTTGGTGAACATCAAAACCTTTACACACATCAAAACCTTTTCTACATACTTGAGAAAATGAAGTCAACACAACAAAGTGTGGATGACACATATCCTCTATTTTTCTTTTACTGTTTCTTGGCAGAGGAGCACATGATTTATGTTGTGGATGTACCAACATTTTTCTAAGTTTAATTTGATAGTTTTCCTGCAGGAATAGGCTAATTTTCACCATACCCACCTTTAATAATATTTATTACTGTTCTTCTGCTCCTCTGTGTCTGACTGAATACTCTCTCTCTATGTCCATCTGGTGAGTACCCTTTTCCCAAAATAGCTCATGACCACTCTTTCCTATATTTGCACGAGAGATGTACTATTATTATATTTGCATGGAAGAAGTTAGGTGATCCTGCAAAAATGTTTTTCAGTGATATCATTTGTCCAACTTGTAAATGGATTTACAGTTTTAAATGTGACATCATAAGTGGCATGTGACAGAAGATCTAACCAAGAAATATTTCGCAGTCTCTGAGAAATCTAGCCAGAATTGCTCTTTTTTAGATCCTGTTTGTTTGCCCAAAATAATTAACACTTGGTCATAGAGAATAACCTGCAGCTATTGTTGTTCAGTATTCAGTGTTTTTCCAATATTTAAAGCTGAACTGTTGCTGGATTTAAGAACATGGCTTTTGAGATACAATTCCACAGCATAAGCTGTTCTGGGAAAAGAGCAGGAGCTAGCCCTGGAAGCATAACAAAGCATGTTTTGAATGCACAGGACATGCAAAGCCACGAGTGCCAGCCAGCACCACATGCTTAAAGCCACATTCAACAAACCAGAAATTCCTCGAGCACAATAATGCCTGCTGTGACAAGTAACTAAACTCTTGAGAAAACAGCTGTTAAAATGCATTTTCCTCTCCAGCTAAAGAAATTCTCACTACACAGACACCTTCAACAAGGTGATGCTTTGCATTTTCCGTTGTTTTTACAAAGCAATAGCATCCACACAGAAGCCAGGCCTGGCTCCCATGATACCCATGGAAAGAAACCCTTCTTTTGGCTTCCCTGGGATCACGATTCGGTCATAATTGATTAATCCTCATTCCATTCCTGTGACGCAAGGGGGGATACACAGAGATCACTTCACACATCAGTGCAGCGCAGTGTTTCTGGAAAATATCAGCTGTTCCAAAACAGAGGAGCCCAGCAGGCAGTTTGAAACAAGATGCAATAGCCAACACTATCTCCATCTGGAACAATACAGGAGATGCTGAGTGGCATCACTTAAAATAGATTTTGGCCAGCATAGAGGGATTAAGAGACTTAATTTTCAAAAGGTGCGTTGGGACCTTAAATAACCATAAATAGTCAGGAGTTTGTATTGGTGCCTCCCTGGAAGAGTGGCAGCACACGCAGGGTGGTGGTTCCTTGTGCCAGGGGAACACATTGCTTCCTTGCTGGATCACCTGCAGCTTTCAGCAGGAGCAACAGGGCTCCTATGTCCAACGGAGAGCCACTGCATAGTCCTGACCCCATGGAACACAAAATCCCAACAGTGCTTGGAACTGGTGGAACAAGGATTTCACTCCCTAGTAATAGTCTGTGAGATCTGGCAGCAAAATTTCCCAACAGACAGCAACCATGAGATCTTTGATATCTTATATAACTGCTATCCTTAAATAAAACATATATCTAGTTCATCATTTTTTCCCCTGATTTAATTAGAATCGTTCTTAGTTTTTCAGGTTAGTGAAGTCTTATCTTGCAATATGCTGCAGATGCTACTGCTTGCTTTTTAATTAAAGTTTTTACTTGAGAGGTTTGTTATATCCCCACACTACCATTTAAGACCGAGAAAATAACTGTGTATTATTCCTAAAATGGGCAGCCATAGCATAATAAGAAACAACCATATTCAGCATATCACCAAGAACTACTATGTGGTTTTCATTTATATGTGAGATTTTCTGAGCTTGTTTTTAATGAGCCTCCATCAGAAGCTCCATCAGAACTATGAATTTTCCATGATAATGTCTCTATTGTTTTTAAGCTTAGACTATTGAGTAGTCAGCAAGATCTTCTGCCCTAGTTCCCCACCAGCATCAGAACGTTCAGCTGAGCACTGCCATGCTAAGCAGCTGATTGCCCCCACAGCACAGATCTGCAGGTGGAGTGGGGATGGGGAAGAAACAGCTACAACTCAAGAAAGGAGGAAAGGGAGACCTGAAACGGGGAGGGTGAGCAGGGCTGCAGAAACAGCAGCACTGTGGAAAGGTTCCAGGAGAGGAAACTGCTGCAGGAGTCTGGGGCAAAGACAGAGAAGGAATCGCAGCAGAACTAAGGGAGGCAAGGATGCTGTGCCTCGACATCTGAGGTCCTTGGGAGGGCAGGAGGGGGTGCAGAGGGGTGGCAGGCAATACATAATCTCCTGAAAGATTAGGAACCCTTGTTTGCTGGAAAGAATGATCTTAAGTCCTAATTTAATAACGGGAGGGAGAGTTATTATTGCTGAGAGCAGTGTTGACCCAGACCCCCAGAAAAGCACCAACCACCACACAGCACAGAAATAAACCTAAAAGACAGTCCCTGTCCAAAGAGCTTCCAGGCTTTGTGCAGGGCAAGGTACAACACCAGGAATGCACAGAGGAGTGCTCCCAACAGGGAGCAGACTGCTCAGTCCAGCTTTGCAAAATCCTGCAGGCTTCTGTGCAGCTCAGCTAATTCATTTACACCTTATTCCACTGTAGCACCGTGTGGTCTCAATGCTGATTGGTATGCCTGGAAAATTCTGGTTTGCAACTTTTAAAAGCAGTTACTTAACACTAAAAAGACACTCTAAATTTGAATTAGTACAAAGCTGGCCTGAAGTTCAGCCCTCGCTTTCTCTAATGGCCCCTAAACATAAGAGGAACTGCAAAGAACATTCAGGAACTCTCCTTACATGCAAAGACAAGAGAAAGAAGGGAGAACAATTACTGTGCTAACAGCTTCTTGGTCAAGCCATCCGGGAAGAGCCATGTTTAGCATCTGATGGAGGGAGCATTACTTGGACGAGTTCCACTGACCTCAGCCTAGAGAGGGAACAGGACCCTGCAATGCTGTTCTATTTTGATGCCTTTAGCAGAACCTGAGCACTCACACACTGCACACAGCACAGCAGGACGGGCTGGAGCAGGAGCTGCATGGCACATCCACCAGCAGGTCTCAGACCTGAGCCTCAGAGCGAACAAGGGAGCCTCGGGGCAATGCTCCAGTGCCCAGAGAATGTCACCCTTCTGAGATGGGAGGCTCTGGGAGTAAAACAGGAGACCTTGGTATCCTCTTTAGAGGTTGAATATTTGACTTTGTATCCGAGGCAACTGATTGGAGTGCGAGAGGCAAACTGCATCAAGTGAGCAGCCCAGGAGAAACCCTAGACCTTTGCTGAAAGGCATAACCACTTCCCCCTGCTAGATCCTGGGCTTTGCAAGGATCCGAGTTTCTGATTTAAACACAGCAGCAATTGCTACCAGATGTGCACGTCGGGGCCCTGAATGTACTGACAGCACTTAATTGCCACGACCAGCCCTGGGCCCCTCTGCCCCAGGCATGGGGGCCCTCTGTCCCTGCCCAGCTCTGCTGGGCTGCAGATCCAGCCCTGCTGTGCCTGTTCATCTGGGCAGGGCCCCAGATGCTGACCCGAACTTGTGCCTTGCCTTGGACTTGTCTCATCCCCGTGAACTTGTCTGTCCCTCTGAGCTCTGTGGGCTGCCAACCCTGGGCAACCCTGCTCGGGGGCACTGGGATGGGTCCCTGCCCTGCCAGCCCTGCTGTTGGCTCCTATCCCTCTCTGCTCCCTGACAGCAAAGAGGAAATGCTCTAAATTCCCCTTCCAAAGTCAGCTGGGTGCTACTAATTTTTATTTAACTTACGAGTTGGTGTTTCCATACTGCAGAGGATTCGAATGTTTTAGACTGGATATGGTCAAGAGAAATGACACAAAACTAAAATTAAATATCCAACTGTAAGAGAAAATTGAGTATTAATAAAATCTAGTGCTAGAAACTTCTGCAAGTACTTTCTTTATATTTTGCAACTATCTTAACAATAGGAAATCCATGGTAGCACTGATTCACACATCCCCACTCGCAGAATTACTTGACATCTAAAAAGCATCTGAGTTGGAGTTGAGACAGCCTGACGATCATGATGAGTTTGATATCTACGCGTTTGGCTACTCCATGTTCTGACTTTCAAGCAGTTCCACAGAAGTACACTTAAAGTGTCTGAATATTCCTCCCACTTTTTCTCCTCTTCTTTTTTTTTTTTTCCCTTCTTCCCATTTATACAGTACCTACATCTAGGAGAGAACATAACCTGTGTGCCAGATGTGCTGTGTAAAACTTCTGCCTTCCCCCCAGCCCCAGCATGTGTGCCCCACGGGGTCTAACCCACCTCCAGCCCAAATGAGGAACATATGGAGCACCACGAATGGCAGCAACAAGACTTTGCTTTGAACTATATTCCTCCTATCAAAGGGTCCTCTGTCTTGCCTTCTTCTTCTCCATTCCTCTGGGTAATCACGAGGAAAGAACCGAACATTCAAAAAAGCCTCCTGGGGACAAATTCATTGCTAGTGTAACTCTGCTGAAGTTAATGGTGTTGCACCTTGGATTAAAACGGCACCGTAATATTAAAAACCAGAGACAGCATACTAGCCTGTAATTACTGCCTAAGAGAGAAAAAAATAATAAAATGATTCATGCTTATAGACCCCAAAGAGCACAGCTGGCTTAGTCAGTTTTAAAGGTGAAAATAAAAGAAGGCAGCTAGAATGTAGTGATTTTGAATTTGTATATATGTATATAAATATGTATAAATGACAGTCAGATTTTAAGAACAATATGCTAGAAATATAATTTAATGTGACTGTGGGTTTTAAAAGACAGATGACAGAAGTAGCTCTTAGGAAAATTAAAGGCCTTCTTTCATACTGGCATAAATTAGGAATAAATTCCTTCTAATCAAGCATTACACTGTTGTAAGCTTAATGCAAAGGAATTGGGCCCCACAGTACCAAAACTGTTATTCTGTAACACAGTCAAGCACCAGGAATTGCATTTTCCCCTTTTTAAAAAAGGACAATGTTATTTTTTCAGCCAGTTAACATTTAAAGGTCATTGTTACGGGAAGGAAACGTTTCTTGTATTAAGTTGAGTGAAGTTGTTAGAAAGGCGCAGTCTGTTCCTCTGTGGACTTCACTTTACACCACCATATGGAGGTGTGTGAAAGACACTCTGGAGCTCAGTGATACTGTACAGTATAACAGCAAAGGCAGAGCAGAGATCTGACAGAAGAGCTGCATGGGCTTCAGAGGCATTTGTCAGTAGCAGCTGTTGTATCTCCGTCTTACTTGTTATTTAAGTGAGGTTCATCTAGGCGATAATCCTTTCCAGCCAAAGGAATAAAACCCCATGATGAGAACTCATCTTCTGAGCACAGGAGGTCCTAGAGAAAGAGCACAACCCCCAATATTTCTGCAGATTGGCTAAAGAGTATCTCTGCTTACCTAGCTCTCAGTGCAATGAGTGATGGAGCAAACACTTGGCGCTCATTATTGCTCAGATGTCCCCTGGTGGTCTTGCAGCCTCTCGTGCCCACAGAAACACAGCTTTCCTTTATGTGGAATCAATAACAAGGCTGCCACGCATGCCCTTTGTACCTGCTGCAGCCAGAACACAAAGTCTTGCTCTCCCTAGCTGTGCCAGACATCACCATTTCCTAGGATAAATTACCTGGGGAAATCAGGTTTCATTGTACAAACAAACCAGGCTTTCAGTTACACAGTAACTGAGACATTCAAAAAGAACGGGGGGAGAGGGAAATTGGCTGACAGGAAACCACTGAGTAGTTTCAGTAAGCTAAGAAAAAAAATCAGAGTTTTGGAGACAAATATTCACTAAAATATTTGCTGATATATTACTTTGTTATTAAAAATCCCCAGTAGGATCCATAACCATCTATGGAGGTTTCGCTGCTCATTCGTTTATAGACAAATATTCCCTCTGTCAGACAGGCCCCAATTACAAGTGATGTTAGTTTCTTAGTTGATTTCTCAAAGTAGATATTAACGCTAAAGAAAAAGAATCCCTCCTGTTTAAAGACACAGAAATGCACAAAAAAATATGTAGTTCTCCTTTTCTCTTGCTACTGAGATAGACACATGCTGACTTTTCATTAAAAATGTCACAGCCGTCAAGCTCTACTGAGACAGAACAATGAACACAGTCTTAAAGAAACAGAAAATTGCAAAATATATAAGATTTTAAACAAAATTTGAATGATGTTTTCCTTTTGCTCCTTGGTACAGGCTGGTTATCCTGTAGAGCAGACTTACCTCCTTCCCCAAGAATTGTCTGTAATAAGAAGGGCTAGAAATTAATTTTCAAATGAAAGTTGGGTATAATGAAAATACATGAGTCCAGAAGCTGGGGACTTAGGCAAAATGTCAAATAAAAAGTCCTGTGACAGCACAGCAAGAGTTATCAATGCTAAATAGCTATAAAAAACCCCTGTCATCTTCCATTGTTTCAAGGCAAACAAGACTTCGCTAGCTTTAGCACAAACTCCTTTGTTCAGCCAGGAAGATCCATTCTACAAAAGCTTAATTAATTTCCAATAGGCTACAAGGAAAAAGCCTTAGTTTAAAATTTAGAAGATAAGACTTCATCTAACAGCACGTTATTTAACATAATGGAATCCACAGGAAAAAAGCAAACCCTTTGAGGCTTTATCACACTGCAGTAGACTTCAGAGATGCTGATTATGAGATCGTGTTCACACAAAAACAACACATTAATTACCCAGAGAGCCTTGAAGTGAGCAGAAAGATTGCAAGAGTGGATTATCAATTTCTCTGTCTTGACAACACTTGGAGCTTGACCTTTTAAGTACTCAGGCACCTAGTCTGTAGGTATGTGCTATGTGAGGCATTTAGTGGGTGTTGAAAGTTCTACCCGGTGACAATACTAATTTTTGAGTGTCTTCATTCCTTTAAAAATCATCTGTCACTTTGGGTTTTTTATATGCAATTTGAATTTCAGAGTAACATCTATGAGAGATCTTAGGATATTGCCTGGATCATGATCTCCTTCTTGATGTTATAACCCAAAGCGGGCATAAATACATGTAACGAAAATGAACAAAAGCAAAAGCATCATGTATAAATATATATTACATGTAATTGTGTGCTATTCCCTGCAGGTATTTTTCCATGCAAAATATGCTTGTGAGAGCACCCTACCAAAACTGTAATTTCTGAAGGATACTGCTTATAGGATTACAGGGGGCCCATGCCTTTAACTTATATATAATGTCTAAATTATGTACATGCTTAACTGTATGGATGACTTGAGTTTATAATTAAAGGTTTAATATTAAGTTTGATCTCTTAATGAAAAATGTCACCCATGAAACAGCAGACTAGAGCCTCAAAAATAAAGAAGTGTGTACCTTTTATTAAGAATCATCTCATTAACTTTATGCATTAAATCCTCTGTAGACACACCTGAAACTGCAATATCCCGTGATCAAAATGTAACGTGTCTGGAGAAGAAACAAAATCCTACTTACTTCTGCCCATTTCAAAGGGGCAGTCAGTAGAACAGGGATTATACGGGGAAAACAAGCAAAAAGATTTTGTATTTTTTAGCCTCGATGACAATTTGCTTGGCTTGGAACTAGCTATCCAGGCTAAGGTGTTTGCATTATGCTGTTTGGATTGAGGTCATCGTTTCCTACTCTGCAAATGACAATACACACCTGCTGTAGGTCACACAGGAGGGCAGACTGTAATTATTGCTGTTTATATCAAACAAAGGGCACTTATTCTGTTCCAATATTTTTTGAGAATTCGATGCCACCATTGCTGCTGATGGGGTATTTTGTTTAAAGTGATCTACCTGATTATCAGTCTCTGTGCTTTGCTAGTGTCTGCGAGCGATTGAAGCTCCAGAAGAGCTTGGAAAAAAACCTATTGCTTTCTGAAAGGGTCCTATAAAAACCCATTTCTTATACACAGCACAGGAGACCGTTTAAAAATCATTGGCTTAAGTGTTGTGGAAATTAGTCAGCGCTGCAAAGGCATGGGTGCTGTGGGAACAAGGCAAACTGGGGACCAGGGACACCATTTCTGCTGCGGGAAGGTCTTGGTGCCACCCTCCTAATCTCAGCCGCATTACAGGGGACAAGCCTGAAGTTCTGAGGCTCACACGTAACTTCTCCCGTATTAAGGGTGACAAGGCTGACCGCTATCTACAGCACCAGCTGGGAGCGGAATCGTGCTGCTGGAGCAGGCGCCAACGCAGAATTATTTTGGTTTACACGGAATTATTTACCTGCCAAAAAGCTTCACGTCATCTTACCTTCCTCACGTTGCAATCAACACATCCCTAAGCTTTTTTTTATACCAGAAATACACTTAAATGGCATTATAGACAACCACAGACGCCACGGTCACTTCACCTTTTTCATTTGCACCTTTCGGCTAAAACCCAAACATTTCAGGTGTCGCCTCGTTAAACCCCGCGTGGCAACGAAGGAAAGCGCCTCACAAGCCTCGATACTATTCCTGCCACCGCACTTTGTACCCAGTGCTAACCTGGGGGAATCGCTGGTTCCATCCCTGTGTCCCTCCCCGGTGTGTCGTGTGTCCCGTGTCCCGCCCCGGTGTGTCCCGCCCCGGTGTCCCCCATGTCCCGCCCCGGTGTGTCCCGGTGTGCCCCGTGTCCCGCCCCGGTGTGTGTCCCGCCCCGGTGTGTCCCGTGTCCCCCCCCGGTGTCCCCCGTGTCCCGCCCCGGCCCGGGAAGCGGCGGGGCCCGGCCCGGAAGAGGCGGGATCGCGGCGGCGGCTCGGGCGGCTGAGGCGCGGTGAGGGGCGGCGGAGCGGCTGTGGGGGAGGCCGTGAGGGCGGCGGGAGCGGGAGCGGCCCCACGGGCCCCCTCAGCTCTGCGCGGCCCGCTGTGAGGGGAAGGGGCTCCGGCGGAGCCCTCCTGGGGGAGCCAGCCGCCTCCGTCGCTCCGTGCTTGGCCTTGGGTGCAGGAGGGTGCCGGGTGTCGCCGGTAGCGGCCCCCGCGGGATGAATGTGATATTTACAGGACAGACCGTGAGGGGAGCAGCTCCAGCTGCCCGGGAGAAGCCGTAGCGGCGGATCCCCAGGGCAGTGCTACCCCGCCGCCCTCACCCTGACTGCCGTAGACTTGAGGCGCGGAGTTCCTTGGGGATAGCTCGTAATAAAAACTAACGAGGTTAGCTCCGGGCAGAGGAAAGGAGGATGAGTTATTCCTCCTACACCTGCCTCAGGGAGGTGTGCGCTGCGTCACTGGCGGGGGGAAGGCTGCCCGGGGCCGCATGTCTGGGGCGGCTGAAGGGGAGCTGGGGCCACAGGAGCTCCGCGCTGATTCCCCGGGAGCACCGCGCTCACCTTGGGCCCGGGCTGCTCGTGGGTACAGCGGGCAGAAGCCCCAAACTGGGCTTGGCCATTGAGGGTGTATATTTTAGCTCTTGGGGTCCTGCCTGCAAATCTTCGGGAGACAGCAGACGAGTTTATTCTGGAAGTTCAGAGCCAGATACAGTAAATGCTCTAAATTATGTGGGGCTTGTTAAAATAGTGCACTTAGAGCCTTTCTGATTTGCTATTAAGATCAGATTTTGCTGATGGACAGTAACAGATAACACCAACATCTGAATGGCAAATGCATATATACAAAAATAAGGAAACTAAGGCCTTAAACACAAATCCCATCAGACAGGCATATTATGAGGTAATTTAGCATCCTCTTAGGTGCTGACCTTTCCCTGAATCAAGTTATTAACACATACATTACTGTGAATAAATCTGATTATTTTGCCTGTCTTGCTGGATATGTGTATCTGTAGGCTTTGTGTGATACTCTATCTTAGCAAACTTTTCAAGCTGATTGTAGGAATCAACTGTTAAAAGTGGATCAGGAGTCGATGGGAAGCGTGTTCTGAAGTACTTTTTTCTGTGAGGCATCTATGCTGTCTTCCCAAAACCCAACAGCTGTGTTAATCTGAGTGTAACTTTTCTTTGTCCTTCATTTTCACTACGTGGATTTTGGTAGCTATTACAATGAAAGTCTTCATACATTGCTAAAGCCATTTTCGTTGTGTTCACGTTTAAAGTTTTCAGAATGGCTTCCTTGGCTGACATGCCCCCAAATTATGAAATGATGTTTGCTCATCGATTCACAGCGGATGATGAAGAATACCAAGAATATCTAAAACGCCCTGCAGATCCCCCTCCTATAGTTGAAGAATGGAGAAACAGATCTGGTGGCAACCAGAGGAACAGAGATCGGTACTGCTTTTTCTTTTTAATCGTGGTAATTTCACAAATGCAGTTAAATGATCATTTATTTCAAAAGAAATACAGGAATCTGTTCTGTTCATAGAAGTATTTCCTTGTTACTTCATAGGTAACTATGTGTAAGAGAAATAATAGTCTTCTCTGAAAAGTAATGAGGTATTACATTTTCTCTATATTGACTGGCCAAGTTTTTGCTTTGTGTATAAAAGTACTAAATAACTTGCTTTTTGGCAAAGAATGAGAACCGCTGAACCCATTGCCCTGGGGTTTGTTACTGCTCAGCCAGGAACCTTTTTCCAGAGGGGAAAGATGAGATTTCTGCAAAACTAAGCACCCTGTCTTATGTTGGATGATAACTGGCAGGAAGATGTGCAAGGGAACAAGCTAATGGTGTGATTATCTGCTGCTAGCTGTCCAGAAAACATTTCATTTGTAAGCCAAATATTTGCTGTACTTTTTAAGATTAGGCTGTATTTCTTTTATTCAGTAGAAGTGACTTTAAAATCAATCATCCAATCTGTCTGGCAAGTATAGTGTTACCTGCCAAAGCAAAATACTTTGAATTATTTCTTCAAGATGTAATTGCAGCTTTTTTACTGAATTTTGGACAGATTTTTGAGTGACTGAAAAACAACAATTACAGCATATTGTACATTTGGGAATACTAACATCAGCCTTTAATGTAGTTAAACTCAGTCCAGCCAACAATTGGGAAGACTCCTTAGCTAAATATCTAAGTAGGATTTGTGCTTTATCTGAAGAAAAGGACAACAACATTCTTTTTCTCACTTTAGAAGCCTGTCATTAAGTTAAACGCAGAATCACAGATTAAAAAAAGGTGATTGTTTAAGATGTTCTTAAAAACTCTGTGGCTCTTTGAACTGATGAACTCTTACACCTTCACTATGGTCACAAAGTGACCTTTATGCAAATGTTGTTTGCCTACACCACACACTTTGCAAACAAAAAGACTATGAGGCAGCTCAGGCGTTGATAGGAATTGAGATAGAGCTGAAAAGACAAAATTTAGACTGAACAATGGCTAAATACCACTGAAAAGTGGTATTCAGTGTGGGAATCTGCAGGAGACTGTGGTAGCAGTATTTTAGGAGCAGTATGTATTTTAGGGAATATACAAACTGCAGGACTCAGTGCTCTTAGCTGTAAGTACCTAAGCCTGCTTTGCCAAAGCTTTACTGGATGGAGCCTGGCTTCGATGCACTACGGATGTTGCCTTGGGGTTGTTTTTTAGATTTATGGTCTGTTGGAGTCTCTGTTCAAACTTCCAGCAGTTCACCTAATGCCTGGGAATTCTTAGTGTTAGGAAACAGACTGTCCTTCATTGCTTAGCAAATGGTGTGTTGGGTAAGAAATTCATGAGTGATCTCAGATGACTGTAGGTATGTTTTCCTGAGTTTGTCATACAAACATATAAATATTTGTGTTTATTAACAGTTACACGACAGTTTTCATGAAAACTGCCAAATATAGGAGTTCATTATAATTATTTTTTTTTTTGACTTGATATAATTTATGTCAGACTTTGATGTATCTCCTCATTGCAGGTTTCAAGATGGCAGATATTTTAGAGGGGACAGATACAACTGGCAAGGTGACTACAGATCTAATCAGAGGCCAGAAAGAGGTTGGGGTAACAACTACCAGCAGCACAGGCAAGGCCAATCCTACTCATCCCACTACGGACAATATGGCTACAACTCCTACAATCCAGGGCCTCGTTACCATCCCTACTGATATCCTTGTGGGCTGAACCTCCACTGATGCTGTGTAACAAATTCAGTTAGCTTTTAGTTCTCTTACTTTTTCCACAGTTTTACAGGTAACTGAAGAATCAGTGTAACAGTCCATTGCTGTTTTTCTGTAGTGTGAAATGAAAAAGGGAACTCCTTTTATGAGTAATAAAAGTATATTATGTGGAGTTTGTTTAGAGTCTGTAGATTTTAGATTAAATTTCTATCTCATTCTTTTGTCTGAATACATACTAGTACACGTCTTTTCCTCCATCACTGAGATTTGTCTCTGTTACATTTTAGAAACCAAAAGAGGTGAGGGGAGGATAGCTGTGGTTTGTATACAGCCTGTAGCAGTGGCACATTGCCTTAAGATAGCTCTTTTTGAAAATAACATACTGTGTCTTTCTGTGGAGAGAATGTCTTAGCTTGGCTTTTGACAGTGAGAAGCTCAGTTTGGTTTGAATTTCAGATGCCTTAAAACTGAGAAGAGAGATCCTATTACTGAAATATTTTACGGGGTCAGCATAGTTAGTGTCTGTTGACTCAATGACTTCCATGCATTTGCAGTATTCCTCTTAAAAAGTAGTCTAAAAGTTGGATAAAAAATAAGTAATTAAATATATATCTTCTTGTAGCAGTTCAGTGATATATAACTTTTACCTGAGAAGTAACATCAAACTTAGATTAATCTGTGTCATCTTCAAATAAATTTGGTGTGTGTGTAACAAATTTTGGAATTCCCATTTCGGTAATGCTGTAAAACTTCAACGCTACTGCAGTTTGTATGAAATACTTTGTGCATGTTATAGAAGAAAAGAACTATGATCAGTACTGGTCTGTACTTTTTTCTGTATGGGAAAGTAGCATAAACAGTGCAGAGTGTTACTCAGTTCTTAGAATTGAAGATTTATGTGTTTTTTTAAATATTCACACAATAAAAGTAGAGTTCACACGTAAGGATGTTTCTGAGTATTTCTGAAACCTACTTTTGCGACATTCAGGATTGCAACATTTTCTCCTCAGCCAACAGCTGAACAAGGAGCTGGACTGACAGATAAGTGCTAATACTGGACAGCTGTGGGCTTAACTTAGAAGAATGGCCTACTCAGCAGCAATCAGAAGGATGAGACACATTGTGATTAATTAGAAGTCTGGAGTGTTAATCCACTATCCACATTCTGCTCTAATAGGGTCAGAGTTCTCTGTTTCCCCATTTACGTGATCAGCTAATTTGTATCAAGGGAGCAGTGCGTGTCTTTGGACTTGACATTTTCTTCAGCTGCTCTACAGAAACAGGGCCCCGTCCCTGCTGACTGCTGTAAAAGTCACGGCATTATGTGATAAGGAGTGCAAATTAGTGCATCTTGATTTAAAGATAAAGTACAGAAGTCAAAAGCAGAGTCCCCCAGCTCATCAGATGCTTTTAAGAGCTAAAGTGTTTACATAGAGTCACTGGATGTGGCTTTTACATAGGCTGTGGTACACAAGTGTCTTCTGTGACCTACTAAGTATTTGTTTTCTGCTTTTCATATAATACTGTTAGCTCTGATACAGGTTTTAATATCCTACTCCCTGAAGTATTTGCCTCAAATTCAGTTAGAAATCTTTCCACGAGAGGTTTGTTTTCCTCTAAGAAGTTCTACTGGATGAAATGCAGTCCTTTTGAACCCTCATTAATATAGTGGAGCCTTTACCAAGGGAGATAAAGGATCAAGCAAAGTTCTTACCTCTGCTCTGTGGAGAGCCTGTGAGTTGGTGCCCTTGGTGGAATTCCCTTTTAATGCAGAACCATGTGCAAAGTGCCAAACACCCCCAGGCTCCTGCCTCTAAGAAGGGAGTGCATCTCTTCCTGCAAAGAGCCTGACGCTGCCAGCTATGCCACGGAAGTCAGGCTGTGCCAGGATGTTCTTCCTCACCATCTGGAGTAGCATTTCAGGTTGAAATGAAACCCAGCAGAAGGAACAGAACTGTTTCATCTGTTGCCTTTCCTCAAGCTCAATAACTATTTTATTATTTTGATTATCTTTCAGCTAGTGAATAAAGAGTCCTAGAAGGGTTTGGGTTGGAAGCGACCTCAAAGATCATTTAGTTCCAACCCCTGCCATACTTTCCCCTAGGCCAGGTTGCTCAAAGCCCCATCCAACCTGGCCTTGAACACTTCCAGGGATGGAGCATCCACAGATGGGCAACCTGTGTCAGTGTCTCACCACACTTGGAGGAAAGAATTTCTTTCCAGCATCATCTAAAGCTGGCTGCTTTCAGTTTGAAGGCATTCCCTGTTGTCCTGTCACTACATGTCCTTGTTAAAGTCCCTCTCTGGCTCTCCTGTAGCCCCTGTAGGTACTGGAAGCTCTAAGGTCTCCCCAGGTTCTTCTCCAGCTCTCTTGACTGAGAACAGGAGAGAGACAGGCAAGTGCAGCTTTCCAGTTTGTGTTTTTATATTCATAATTCCCATATGCCTCACCAGTTGAGTTCTCAATTAATCTTTAAGAGCTTGTATTATTTATAAAACCTTTCCTTGGAATAATAATGGCAAAAGTCTAATTTGGGGAGGTGGGGGGAGAGGAATACATTGCTAAATAAATGCATGCCTTGCACCAGACAGAAAAATACATAAAATTCAAAATATTTTATCTCAGTTTCCCTTTAGATCAATTAGTATTTATGATAAAGTCCAGTAAACTGTCTCTGTCAAGCTAAATAAAACTGGTTAAGTACTGCCTGCAGTTACAGTTTGTGCATTGCACTGTGTTACAGATGATAAAAATGAAGCTGGGTAACTTTAGTATTTGCAACTTCAAACACTGTAGAAATTGTTTGCTTTAACTGTGCTGGAGATTGCAGGGTAAACATTAAAATTCAGTGTCTGGAATCTGACTTCAAGAGATCTCTTCCATCTGACATTTGCTCAGACATCATTATTACCATGAATAAAACAAAGATAAGTGTTATGTATTAAAAAATTACTGCCACATTACCAAGAGTCTGAATGCAAAATTCTGAACAGGGCTTTGCAGCAGTTCTAAATCCATTCCTGAACACATATAGCAATTTTGCATGGGTTGTTAATTGACACTGAAGGATAATCATGCTAAATTACAAATACTGTGACAAATAACTAAGAAAAATCAATAGCTTTTATACAATTTCTTACCTAGCATTTTATAAAATGCTAAAGGCTTTCAAATCACAGCTAAGCCCCTAGAAACTTGAATACAAAAGAACATGCACAGTAAAAAAAATCTTACTGTGATTTCTGTGTGCCATTCTTACAAGTTTTCATTGCTATTCAACCTCTGTTTTATTCTGTCTGTGCAGCTGGAAACAGAAATGTGCAGATGTGCTTCGAAAGGTTACTTGGAAGCTGAACTACTTTCAAGAAGCTCTCTAGTAGAGATTGCAGACCAGGCAGACAAATGTCATTTGTGATATAAATATAATCAACATTCAACTCCTGGAACAAGAAAGATATTTAATCTACTGTTTAAATAGATTTTAATATATTGCAGCAGTTATATATTTGAATATATTTAAATTCATACTATTAATTTGCTAATAAGTATTCTGCTTAACCAAGAAACATGTCCACATTTGCTTCTTATACTGAGATGTTGGAAGGGAAAACCTTGTTGTATCAAATTAAAAAGAAGGTTTTATCTGCCACCATCCCTGTTCCTTAAGTAAAACAAAAATCTCTGAATTACACAACTCTGGGAAATTTTTTTGGCTGGTCCAACTGTGCTGTCACACCTTCTCTAATGCTGACAAACAAGAGGAGTATGAACATGAAGCAAGAAGGAAGAGAAAACAGGACTGCACCTTACAGCAGCTACTGACCACCTCGGGAGCGATTTGGCAAAACTGCATCTCCTTTGCCTTTCATTTGCCAATCAGGAAAAATTGCCATCATCTGTCTCCTTGTCCCTGAATGTTAGAAGAGAGCTACATAACCCCGCTTGAACTATGCACAGCACTGATACCCTAATGCCCAGAAGCTAAGCAAGATTATAGGGCAGATCGGGTTTCCCTGAAAGCACCTAGGAAAAATTCAGCCTATTTCCAAACACACTGAGGTAAATCCAGAGATCAAAACTGAGTCCAGCAGCTCCAGCACTGCCAGGAGAGTCGATGGCAACTATGCTGTGGTGGTGCACAATGATCTTGCCTCTCAAGAGGCTTATTTTTTGATTAGGCCCTGCAGGCTGGAATGTATTTTTGTGTTTACCATGGCCTATATTTTTCTTCAGAAAGCCTGGACTGCACTTAGTGGTTGTCAGTCCTCATTTGCTTGTGTGAAACAGCGAAGCCAAAGTGTTATTTCTGTACAGCTTGCCCCTGACTGAGTACCCTGCCCTGTTAAAATGCACATTTCTTACAAGAGATGGTGGAGGTTGCTAATATCTATGTTTTACTCCAAGTCTGATAAACACACAACAGGATAAATCATATGTCCATCCTCAATGCATAACTTCCGTGTTATTTTTGACTAGCATGAAAACAAATTAATGTTGTCTTTATCCTAACACAGAGATGCCTTTCTTTTTTAATCAAATCCTACTTCAGCAGCTGGCTTTTCCCCCCCAAGTATGGACTCCATTTTATTTTGAGGGTTGTTGTTGTATAATGTGTAATTCAAACTTTGCTTCTTTAATAAAATATGTCTCAATAACAAGCATCAAAACTGCTTCTGCTCATTGTTTGAAGGAAAAAAACCTTATCTATTCAAGAAATGAGTTAAAGTCATGAAAATAACTTAGTTATTTGTTATAGAACTACAGTAATAATTAATGCTCAATCTCGTCCATGAAAAAAACAATCTTCAAGGATTCAAGCAGAATCTTGAAACTGAAACATGTTACATGTTAAAAGAATGATTGAGACACTAAGCTTTTTCAATGCTCTTATTCTGTGTGAGGAAAGACAATATGGTATTTATATATCCACATAAATAAAATATTTAAGATTATAATTGGTACTGCTGAGGTAAAAGTTAAAAGCCCAACTATACTGTAAGATGTTTCACACAGCTTTTGGTCAGGTTTAGCATGATTAGAAAGTGGATGCTTTTTGTCCAAAGTCATGTCTGAAGTTTGTTTCTGAAGAAATGTTTGAAATTATACATTTTTCTATTGAAAATGTGCTGAAGAAAAATAAAATTACAGTAATAATTGCCAAAAGCAACCAGCCTCAAATAATTACATATTCTTTTTACGTAACAAGAAAATTATTTTTTCCACAGCAAAGGCCTGGTTTTCAGTCACCATGTCATCTTGATTTATGAAGGCCACTGAGACCTAAACCAAAGCACATTTAAGAATACTGCTTCAGTGGTTTTAATGGTATGAGCACTTAAATACAGCATACAAAACCTCTGGAGTTTAGATCAGTTTAGAGCAAGAGCTCTGTGGGGACACACATTCTTCTCAGATCGAGCTCATATTACTCATTTACAAGCCACACACTTGCAACACTCGCTCTGAAGTGAGCTGAGGGAGCGTCAAGCCTGGGGTACACAAATGCTCCTCTAAACCCCAGCTGAACTCCTGTAAGAATGTAAAGGAGCTTTACCTCAAATTGCCAACATGGGCAAATCCTATTTCTCCAGCCCTGCAGCTCGGAGGATACTTCCATCATAAGGATTATTTTTTTTATGTTCTAAGAGAAAATGGGCGTGGAGGGGTGGTGTTACAGCACTGGCAATGAAGGGAAGGAGCACGGCTGAGCTAAAGGATTCTTTCATGGCTGTTTCCCCGAGTATCCTACAAAGGAGAGTAATTAAGTGTTGAGATTTGACTGCTGGTCATCAAGTGACTTTATGGCCACATCACAGCCCCGGGGGGAGGGAAAAAAAGAAATGAAAAACAAAAACCAACCAAACAAAAAAACCACCAACAAAACAAAATCCTTCCTCTACAGACTCCCCATCACAGAAGAAGCTGGCAGAACTCAGAATCTGGAAGCAGTTAAGCAGCTGGCTCATTCACTGGCACGGTTTAAGTCCTTAGGCAAGGTGGACAGATCCAAGGGACAAAGAACAAATCACTGTTTATTACATATCCTGCAGTCTGGGTAAATCCAATTGAAGAACCTCTTTAGATCCCACCAGTAGGATTTTAGTTTTCAGAGACAAAATGGATTTAGTGCTAGATAATAAGCTAAGCCTAATCTTACTTCTCTCCACACCTGCATTAGACATATTCTTGCCACTGACCTAGAAATGCTTTTTAAATCTGATACTGTTTTTACTCTTGCCTTCCTATCACTACCCAGGCACCAGGCCACTTATTTCACATATAGCTGTTTTACTAGTTTCTCATACTCTGAGCACTTCTGAAGACAAGAACTCTTAAAGCTACTTTAAAATTCTAAAAAGACAATTTTGCCACAGTTCCAGTCATTCTTCCAGAACTAAAAAGAAAGTGAAAAGGATGTTTTCAAAAATAGAACCAGACATGCGTGTTACATGCTCAGCTCCAAATCACATTTAATGCTTTTGTGTCTCAGCTTCCATCTGTAAAACTGGTTGTCTGCCCTGTTTTCCTCTTCTGTGCTCTGCATTTTGACTACAAAACCTATGAAGCAGCAGCTACTCCACATAAAGCATAGGTATAGTATATAAATCTCAGCTGGGGTCTGTATGTCACAAAACAATGCATTAGAAACATTCTGGTGAGAAAAATTATTTGTTTGTTGATTTTAAAATATTTTTTTAATTAAACCCAAACATACTATGAAGGCAGTGACTTGTTTTAAACAGTGTCTTTATGTCACTCCATAGTTACATAGAATATATACAGATAAATATATGTGTGGAATTCTGTAGCCTAGGAAGCTCCTAAAGCTAGACCTGCAGTAAATACTAAGTCATTCTAATCCTATGGGTAGAGTAGAAAAAATTTAAGTAGCATAAAGACAGCCTTGTCATAGCTAAGGGCTGTGGGTAGTCCAATTTGATAGTTAACACTGAATTATACAGAGGTGAATTAAAAACGAGGGGGCAAGCTACTCAAACTAGATTCCACATCAATAAAATTTGTGACAGTTACTGTATTGAATGTGCTATTCATGTATATTTAATTGATTTTATAAACATTCTCATACACACCATACAGTCACAGCGAGGGTGAGCAAAATTCCAGCCTCAGAAGTATTAGAGTGCTTGGTTTTTTTAAAAAAAAAAACCCAAGTAGATGCAAAAATGTTAATGCAAACAACAAAATTACATAGTAAAGATCTGAGTTTCAAAAAACATAAAAGGTAAAGTTGTTCTTTGCCCCAAGAGGAAAAGAAAAGAAAACACAGTGGTGAGGGGAGGAATGGATGAATCAGCTATGATGGAAGAGGGAATGTTCTGGTGAAGGAAAAGAGTGATAGATCCACCCTTGCAACTGAAGTCTCTTATCAGAAATAAAGTCTTATTCTAGAAGAGTCTACTGAAAGGTCAGTGTCCTTAGAAGTTGAGAAGATGAAATCATATAACTGAAGGTAAAATAACAATCTATTTAAAAGACATTTGTGATTGATGAGAACTGGAGGACAACGATGGCATCACAGACCGTTGGCAAGAGAACTCCTCCATATGGCATCTATTTCTCATTAATGCTCTGGGGGAGGATCCTAGACATCCCAGCAGGTCCTGTCGTGTCTTTGGATTCAAAGCTGTCCACACACTCAGCTGCTCTCTGGCTGAACTCCACTTTTGCTGCACACAATGCCCACAGCAGTGCCAGGAACATGGGCTGATGAACGGCTGCTGTCTCTTTCGATCACACCTCCCATACTACGTTTGAAAGGGTGGAAACCTGTCCCTAACCATGCCACCCAAGACATGGCTCCAAAAACATTCTCAGATTCTTCACATTTTCTACTACTAGAACAGAAACTTTCAGGAGTCCCTCTGAAAGCTGTTATTTGAAGCCCTGGAGCTCATTGCCAATTCCTTCTCTCAACAATAGCTTAAGCCTGAGAGCTCTTCACCCACTACACTGTTTATCATCAGCTATGGATTGGTTATTTTGGGATAGCATCATTGTGGAACAGCATGTGGCAGTGACTTTGTAGTATTTTTGTCTGCACCACTTGGGATAAAAGCAGCCTGTTCAGAGATCCCAGCTAAGTTCAGGATCCTTACAGCACCTACCAAAATCTCTGTGGAGCACCCCTACTATTGCTTGCAAGAGACAAGAGGAGTTTAATATGACAATCTCAGTAAATTACACAAGAGTGCCTCAGTTTCAAAAGCTGAGAGGAGGTTATTAAACAAAAGAAAATTACTGTAGGTAATAAAAATCACTGACACCTCACTGGGAGAGGCCTGGGTTAATACAAGATAATTGGAGAACACTACAGATTTGAAAGCAAGAAAAGGGTCCAAAGAGCAGAATTGCTTTGAATTCCTATGGATTAAGCTGCTAAATAAACCACATTTTTTTTCTATGAGCATAACAGATATAAATATACTGGAGCAGTCAGTCCACTGCAGCATGCTGAGAACCTAAACAAATGTTAGAAGGCATGAAGGATCTCGTGTGTGTAACATCTGCATCACAGTCAGGGTGGGAAGTGCCACACTGGGGCTGCTGCCTGCGCTGCTCCCGATGCCCTGCGTGTCCCCCTGACATTGGCAGCCTGCAGGCAGAGCTGGACCGTGCACAGTTGGGTAACAGGGCTGATTATCTGCCAGCAGCTGATAAACTGCAGATTCCCATGCAGTAACAGCATGGCCTTCGGTTTTAACTAGCACAACGCTAGAGCAGAATCACTGATCTGTAGTTATGATCTTATTTAATTCATTAGATTGTTTACTCTGTGTCCACATCTTACTCCATTTCCAAGTCAGATTAATACATCACTTCAGATTAGGATAAGCAATACATCCTGAATACTGATACAGGACAGAATGTGATTATACTAAACTCAGTTTATAAATCTTCATTGACTCTTTGTCAGGAAACTTCACTGTACACAAAAGTAAATGAAGGAATAAACTAAAGATCATATATTTAAGAAAAAATTAAAATGGGTATTTTAAATCACATTTGTAACTTTCTAAGAGCTTTCAAATTTATATGACTTTAAATAATAATGATTTTGACAAAAGCCATTTTTTGCTCTGTGAAAGGTATTAACAGGAAATTGAAAAGCTCAAGGAAAATGAAGTTCCATCTTTCACATTTGTGATGAGCCTACTCTGACTGTGCAGTGGGAGAGGTATTTATCATGCACAGCCTGTCCTCCTCCTTGGATGCTGTCTTCCAGTTTGGACTGGAAGCACTGTGTGTTCGAGGATCATTAACCAGGGTCATGCACATCAGCTCTCCTCACAAATGAACACTGTCAACACTGCAACAGCCACAGAGACACTAAAACCAGGGCCCAAGGTACACATTGTGGCTCACACACGACAAAACAGACACTGAACTGCACAAAAGAAATCTGTTTTTCCCTAAAACATACCCATCCCAAAGCAAGGGCAAGGCAATCATAGCTGCTGCAAGGCTCCCTGGAGCTGGTCTATCCCACATGCAAAGCACAGAACCTACACAGCCACCTCTGGCCCTGAGGGATCCCAGCACCAAGTGTTATCACAACATTCTGTTACCTGGCTTCCAGATGGACACAGTTCTTATCCCTTGGATTACACAAAGTTTCAAGCATGTCACAGAAGCTTTACACTGTGAACACATAATGAAAGAAGACTGGAGACAAACACCACCTTACACTGCCTTGTAAATCAGATTGCATGGCGAGAGGTACAGAGTTTTACAGAAGAATTGCTTAATTCACATTTTTATTCCTGTTTCTGGGCTCTAAATGCAGTATCTCTGATTATCTCTACTTCGGCACTGCAAAAATTACAGGAAATTAATTACTGAAACTGAATTAATTTGTTTAATTTTTCCCACAAACCTGTCTTTTACAGGCACTCTTGACCCCTAGCATTTCGGAAATCATTTTAGGTTCCTCTTTTTGCCATGAAAGAGAAGAATGCAATGCAGTACTGAGGAAAACTGAGCAAGATTTTCATCTCCTTCCACGAGTCTCATGATCCACTCTTCAATCTTTTTCCATTACTATTTAATGGTATTATAATTACTGTTAGTCTCCAGTGTTCAGAATAATCACAAAACAATACAACCTTGATTATGCTCATATTATTATTTGTATTACAGGGGCAACAAGAGATTTTGAGCTTTACCAAAGGAACAGAGGAATATGCATCTCCAAGAACCCCCATCTAATCTAGAATGAGAATTTGTAGGTTACTATAAACAGAAAAGACTGAAGAAAAGGGGCAAAACCCAGAGGTTTCTATACCTTGTTTATATGCTCTCATTTTCTCCCTTTAGAAGTCTGACATTTTTCTTTTGAAAAGATTCTGTCCTTCATGAAAATGGACACATAATATAAGGCACATAGGATAATCAGCAGTCCTACTCTCTACAATTGGCTCAAACCTTATTGTTTAGGACAAGTTCTTCTCTCAAACCCTTAAATATAGTTATCTCCTCTGCTGCCAATCCAACGTTTGCGACAGTCTTGATAGCTTATTCTCTGCTGCCAAACCTGCCTCCAGTCACACTTTTTTGTTGCAACTAAGAAGTCACAGATTTATTTATCCTCTGAAACTGTGGGCTGTATTTATCCTCTAAAACTGAACAAGCATGTAGCAGTAGACCAAAGGCTCCTTTGTGGAGAAAGCACATAATCTGGAAGACAGACAGATGGGTGTCTCTTCTGCTTGATGCTGTTCACAGACAGCAGAGCAAAGGAAAATTAAGTGTTTGATTTACTCTCTCACATACTACACTATCAAGTGAGTCAGTTAATCAGAAAACCTGATTTAACCATTCTCAAGTGATTTCACTTAAACCATGAAGTGTCATCCTCTTTTGCTATTTGCACTTTTTCCAACAGTGGCAGCAGCAGAGGGGCTAGGTCTGAAATTCAGAGATCAAAGGTGTCAATGATGGGCATGAATTTCTCCAAGTTCAAATTTATCTTTAATTAGCTTCTTAACACTTCCTTATCTGACACAGAAGACCGTGTCTCATATTTTGAAACATTTTTTAATACACTCCAAGAGCTGTCTTCCCCTGCAGAGCCAGCTCACCATATCCTCTAACCTGACTGAGCATTTCTGGCAGCCCACATTCCTGCGAAAGGCTGGAGGCTGGGCTCCCAGGGCTGCCAAATCAGCATCAGGTGAACCTGTGGGAGATCTCACCACACTTTGGACAAAGCTCTGCAGACAAGACAAGACCCAGGAGCTGCAGTTGGCCTACCCTGGAGATGTGCCAGCCCCTCACAGCAATTACAAAGTGTTAGCCCTGCCTTGCTGTGAGGGGTAATAGTTCAGCCACCAACACAAAAAAATATTGGCAAGATGTAGCTGCTTTTGTAGAATTGATTTACTTAAGTAAGATGGGAAGGCAGAATAAATGAACTACTTATGAGCAGTTCACCAACTTTTTCATCTGAATTTCTATTTTATCCCACACAACTCTCAACAACAACCACATCAATAGATGCTCTTTTCATATTGCACATCAATGGCCCTCACATGAACCTACCATTTCAGAGGATGAATCTTTCCTGTTTGAAAATTTCAGATTGGCAGGACTCAGGAGTCACACTAAGAGGGCCATAGGTAATATCCTTTTTCCACCTAGATTCACAGATTGCCAGTAAGAAATAACTGTGAAACTTATATTGCGAATTATTAGATTTACAGTCTTTGAAAACCTGACAGGCTTTTTCCCCTGTTCTGCCTTGAGTGCTAAACAGGAGAGGAGGTGCTATAAAACATCTAGAGTCTCTAACACCCTCTACTCTGTGCATCTTCCTTCCCAGCAAGGTTTAGAAGGACACGCAGGACAAGCCTGCAAAGCCCATAAGCCAAGCAAAATTGCTCATAGCCCAATAAATTAACTTTTGATTAACAAAATTATTCTGTTCCTCCCCATCATGTTTTATTTTATTTTTTGATTTGAGAAGTTAACCTATTATGCAAACCCAGGAATCAAACAATCAAGATCTGTTTCCTCAGAGAGTCTCATCAAGGTAACATTGGATAATCACAGGGCAAAGACTAAAACCCAGCCTGAAAATAGCTAAGACCTGAAAATGAGCTAACAGGAATTGCTTATTTAAGTTTGGAAGTCCAAGTGTGTAAAACCTGGAGCACTGCTCTAAATTCCTCCCCCAGTAAAAAGACCAAGTTGGTTCACTGAAATGAGCAGGAATTATACACAGCTGAGAAACCAAAGATTTTCTGTAGGTTTCCTGTGAAGGCCTACCTTACAGCAAGGTCAGTAAACAAAAATATTTTCAAATTCAGATTTACAAGGGCAGCCCTATAAAGCTGGCAGAACAGCTTATGGCAAGCTCTGATATTACACATTCTTTTTGTCTTTAAGTACATAAAATGTGTATCAACACCTCCTCTGACAGACTCACTTTACTTGTTTTTGTGTATTTAGAAATTATATACTTTTCAGACTACTGAAAGTAGTGTTTAATTAATCTTACACCTTCTCTGCTTTTACACACACAGGTATTGACTATTGAAAGACAGGCCTTGCATGCATCCACAATTTAGCAACAGCTATTGTCAAATTAATGTTTTCAGATGTTCTATTTTCACATTTATCTTCTGCCAGAAATATTGCCTGGCATGGTATTAAGTAAAGAAAAAAATTTATTCTATCTAATATGTGACAGGCAATCACAGCAAACAGAAGTCAGACTTTGAGAACATCATTCTAAGCTGATCACATTTTAAAAATATTTAACAAAAAGCTCCTGGGTCTGCTTTAGCAGCTGAACCTGAACTCAGTGAGGAAGTGACTGAACAGAATCAGACATTCTCATTAAGTAAAATTAGCCAAGTGCAATTTGCCTGGCTGGTTCCCTCTATGTATTAGCATTTATATGCAGTCAGTGATGAGCTTAATCAGGTTTTTCGAACAAAAAGGAAAATTCTCCTCAAAACCTATAAACCTATCAGGTTTATTAGTAACAGTTTGCACTTCCATTGCAAAAAGGCAGTTAAGAAACTGAACAAAATTGTCTGTTCAGAAGTGTATCTGAGTAGCTACCAGCAATCTTTCCTCATAGCAGGAACATGACCCCACATACGTGCTGGCTGATTGCTGTCAGATTTACTGCAGACAAAAGGAGACATTTCATTAAAGGGCAAATGCCAGGAGGCTGCAAAGAGCTGCCACAGGGCCTTCACTGGAAGGGAAAGGTTTGCCCTCTGATTGCAAAGATTGTATCACAAGGTCTTTTCCCTCCTTCCACGATGAATGCATCTCTAAGGGCTGTCAGGCCAGAAAACACAAAAAGAAATGCGGTGGCATCTAAGGAGATAAGCATCAGCAACAATGCTGATGTGACAAACAAAGAGCAAAAGCTGCCCCAGAGAGCCTGGTCCTGCTGGAGGGCACTTACCTGGAACAGCAGCAGCAGAACTGAAGGTGAGAGGCAGCAAAAGGGCCCAGATGTGGGAGGAAGGTGGCTGCTGGGGCTGAGCATGTGTGCTGATACCTCTGTCAAAGGTAACCCCACAGCCCTTCTGAACGCCAGAAAGGAAGCGAAAAACTTCGCAGATTTTAAGAGAAGCTGTGGAAAGCACTGGTGGAAAAAAATAAAAGGTTCCACACAAATAGCTTGTTTTATAAAATTCAACTTGGCAATGCCCCTGTCAGGCAGCTGGGCACTAAGTATGTCCTAACACATTTTGAGAGCTTTGAAATTTGTTATAAATTATGCCTCAGTGCATCCTGGTTTGCATAGCACTATAGCAACAAAAGCTGGCCAAAGGAACAGCACTGCTGCAGCCCTTCCCACGTGCACTGCACAGCTACTAGGGATGAGAAAAGAACCAACTTAATTACAATCACCCCAGAATCATAGTCTGTAACCCCAGCTATTCTCTTAAGGCAGACAACTGCTTTATCTGAGCAGCAGGAAATGAGGCTTTGACCCTCTGTTGTTTGTTTTCTTTTCCTTGGGTCCATGCTCTCTTTACAACACGTTTCTATAGTGACCAACTGCCAAACTGATATTCAATATATTTCCCTTTTCACCTGCCATACTTGAGATTTGGAAACTCAGAATGTTATTTAAACAATATTCCAAAGACTTACCCTCAGGCTGCAGTAAGATGGCATGGTGGATACTTCATCACTTCAATTTCCCCAGCTCTTGGAAGAACAAATAAATGCAGCAGAAAATTTATCACAGCTCAGTAACAATTACTTGAGAAGCCAATATATAAGGGACCAGGAAGAAATGAATTCCCAGTATCTCAGAGAAGTACCAGACTCCTCCTTCAGTCAAGCATTTCATTTCTCCAGCAGCTTTTTGACTGTTTATTGTGCCTCAGTTGTATTAAGAGCACTTTGCCTCAAGCACAGCCCCTTCCCAGAGAGTAACAACAGGGGCAGGTTTTAGAGGAGGATAAAGCACTTGTGTTCCCCAAAGGAGACAGGGGAGCCCATTTTTAAACAGTCAATATCAAAATGAATCATCATCCCAAGATAAAGACTAAAAACATTAAGAGGGGAATAGAGTAGGTAGAAGTAATGAAGAAAAAATTTTAAAAACTCAGCTGGTTCAAGTTTTACACATGCAAATAAACATTATGAGAGGGGGAAAAAAAATTAGATGTGAAGTGCTGAGCAGGAAGATCAGGTGTATCTATCTTCCTGGAAGCTGGAAGCAGGAAGATATTAAACTGTGCTTTCTGCTAAATTGCTGCTGCCAGTTATTGACAAAGTTGTCAATTATCCAGGATTATTTAGACTGATGATACCTGAAGAAATGAGGATTTAGAAACGCTTGGGACTAAAAGGAGAGACAGGAATGTGCTGCAGATGATAAATGGAGTAGATTGAAAGAAAAAGAGCAAAGAGGCCAGTTTCAGAGGGTATAATTAAATATCCTTAATTAGCATATTACACTACTACAATGAAACCTACTTTCAAAGCTGGATTTTAGAAAATAAATGTAACTGAGTGGATGAAAGACTAAGACCCTTCTATGCCGTAAGACTGGCATAGAATTTATTCAGCTAACTTCTATTTTGCTAATGTTTAAATAACTTAATTATACTTAAAAATTGCACTGGCTGCCCAGGTCTGCAAGTGGTAAGATATTAAATCACCATTAGCTAGATTTTACTGAAATTGGTCAGACCATGCATTAGGAAAAGAGGACAGTGTTTGACTTCAATAGTTGAGTAATCACGTTGCTTAATGCACATGGATGAAGCAGGTACCAACAAGTAAAAGTTAAGCAGCAACTGGCACCAAAATGTTTTTAAGTTGGTCCAGGAATAAGAATTTATTTTGAGCAGGGATTTGTAAAGTGTTTTGAAATTCTTGGAAAAAGCTTCTTACAGTATCACAAAGCTCTGCTCAATTAAAAACATACTCTGCTGGAGTAAGGGATATTTGCTAGCACAATTGTTTCAATAGAATGAAAGACATTTTACTGTGTTCATGAAGAGACAGTTGACAGGCTAGGATTTCAATGCAAGATTTGTAGGAGCTAGGCCTAAATCAGTTTTGGCATTGTTTGGTCACACAAGTTGCTTAACCCAACTCTACCTCTCTTTTGATATACAATGGAAAAGCAGTTCCTGCCTCCCAGGCACTTCACATAAATCCACAACCAAGATATTAGGGATATAATTGGAAGACAGCACAAAAAACCTTGACATAAGAGGCTGTCAGATATTAGATATGAATCTATGCAGTAACACCACAGTGTTACCTATACTACCAGTCTAAAATAATTTTGGTTACTCATATTAAATCAATTTTACATTCCCAGCATGTAAAGGCTTTATTTGTCACACTATCAGAATTCAAGTTACCTTCACTGATTAGGAAGAAGAGATGCAGAATGCCAGCTGAAGGTCTTTAGGAAAGGTGAAGAAGCCAAGGCAGAAGCCAGCAAAACCTAGGCAGAACATGTTGGCAAGACAGAGAGGGCACTGAAAACCTAAATTGGCTATAGCAGATAATCATCAATGCACTTCAGAGACTGTATCTGTCCAGACAGCTCCTCCCGCAGTCTGCGTCTGAAGTCATGGGAAAGTGTAATACATTATTTCCATTTCAAAGAAAACTTTATAATGGCTGTTGCAGCATCCAATTCTGAATGTAATTTATAAATACAGAATTCCTCAGTCTTTTTATTGCTGCTTTCTATTCATGATAAGAAGTAGTTTAGGAAAAAAGAGGAAAAAACCTCCAACAACAAACAACTAACACTTTGTCTTGGTTTGCTTTGCCTTAATTATTCTGCAAGACACGGTACCCCTCTGCTGGGCAAGAGCAGATCTAACAGCAGCGAGGGGTGAACCAAAACTGATGGAACAGTAAAACAAACTCAGGCTATGCAGACTGAAAAGACAAGTAAGGAAAGAGGACTGAGGCAATGTATGGCTGCCCAAATGCCTGAGAAAATAAGGGGCTCAGGTGCAAACCATTAAACAAATAGAATTCAGAATTTAGACTTATTTCTCCAGAAGGTAACATTTTTCATAACATCTTTAAATGAGTCACCTTGAAGGAGCTGTCATCTTGACAAACAGCAGTTCTCTAACTCCAAAAGCAACTGTTGCAATATTTAGGATAACAGGAAACTGAAAGAATTCCCTAAAGCAAAAAATTTTTGCCCATGAAAAAGCTAAATTACGAGCCATGAAGCCTGTACTGCATCAATTTGGTAATGCATCTGCATAACATAACATTGTTTTCCAGGAGAATGTATGACAAACCTTCAGCAAACCTTCAGAATAGTTTCTCTTTTTCCCTTTAGCCATTACATTCTTTTCAACATGACAACCACAGGACAAATACAGGACAATTGCAGACATCAGCAGTGATACAGAGGCAAAAACAAGCTCCTATTAGAAATGTGTGATATCACACAGAGTTTTTGGGAAATGCTAGTTAAATCTTACTCTGACCTCTGAAGCATGATAAAGAGAGAAGTTCAGCCTTCCTCTCATCAGCCCTGAAACTGCAGAATAGTTGCCCATTTTGTTTCAGACTTCTTGTTCAATTCTACAAATGACTCTGCTCAGCTCTCTAGGCATTGCACTCCTACCCATTTTTAGACCAAGGAAATATTGTAAAAAAAGGCTGTTTAAGAGTAGCATTCCATTAAGTGACTTCTGGGAAACAACTTCTTTCTTTGTCAAAAACATAAACACAAAACAAACTTTGATAATACTTTTTGCCCCTTTTATTAAAAACAGCCATTACAGGTGACATACAATTGGCAAAGATATAAACGATCATATCTCTACTTTTAAGGAAACTATTTACAGACTATTACAAAGTGACCCCAGGCGTGCAGTTACTGAGTTCTGCATTGGTTTTTCATACTGAAAACTTCTATTCTTTCAGTAGTTCAGGTGATTCTACTTTTAGCTTGTCTGTGTGATCAACAACAGCATGTTGGCTTCAAATACATTTACTTTAGATGTCTATAAGTGCCCACAGTGAAAAGCTGCACACAGTACCTGCTGGAAGATATCAGAGAACAGTCTCCTTTATGTCTCTGCCATCCAGACTTGTCCTTTTGTACCACTTTTCACAAGGCTGTCACTCCAAGCCTCTCACTTTGTTAACCAATGTTTGCTTCGCTAGGAAAAACGTTTCCTCGACCGTTTGTTTAGGGACCAGAAAAGAGGACAACTCTTATCCACAGGAAACTCTCCAGAGTGGAAGGAAGTCTGTAGTGACAGAAGCAGAGTCTCAGTTTTCTAACCAAACCTAAAGAAAAACTTCAACTATACAGCAGCTGGATTAACAAGGGGGGAAAGGTATGTTTCTGTCATTACCAACATTCTCAGCAGCACTACATTAAGAAAGAAAGAATATCAAGATGCATTGTACCATTTCCTGTTCTTGTTTTAGGTCAACTGGAAGCTTCTTTTTTCAGTTTTTCTAAAATCTCATCTGGTGTTGACGATACCAAAATCTTCACCACTTTGTCACGTGATTTACCCCCCTGGTTCAGACAAACAGAAAAAAACTATCTTTCAGAGAATCACCATTCAAGTCAAGAAAACAGTGCTATTTATAAAATATTGATAGACAAATCAAGAAGTTTGCCCATGATTCAGGAAAAACAAGACTCAAATCTGTTCATCTCTACCTTTTCACAACACAGTGTTCAATTCCTTGGTCATTGCACCATTTACCACTACTCTTTAAAAAGACTTCTACAACTACTCCATTAAAATAACAGATAAAAATAAAAAGCACCATCTTCATTGTGCTCTTATGCTCATAAACTATAAATGGAAATGGCTGGAAAGACTGACTTCAAGTACAATGAATTAATAAAACAAATTATTAATTCAGTGCAATGAATAAAACAAAGAGTTTCCACTCACCAAAATAAAGACATGTAAATTCTAATACAGAGAAACTCCTGAGGCCCAGCTACAACCAAAGTGCTTACAGATGTTCTTGCTTACATGTGACAGTTAAATGTCAGAACCTTTTGACTCAAATATGGAAGTTATTTTTTAAAAAAAGTGAAAAGTTATTAATAAAATGCACATTCTCTGCAAGACACAAATTTTGTAAACTCATTTGACATGAAAACAAGAGAATCTTCGAAGAACACAGGAAACATGAATTACAGAGATTTGCAAAACATTATGATAACTCTTTTGATTCAAAGATCTCAAGATCAGCCACAGGTCTTCCTACACTAAGTTTGTTCTCAATGAATCATTCCATTAACTCAACCAAACTTTTTAAAGTGTCTTTCAGACTGAACTTGGAGTAGCTCCCTGTACTCCATGTCTTTCAAAATCTTGAATTTCAACAACAGTAGGGCAAAACTGAAAGGAAGAAAAGAAAGTACCTTCTCTAAAGTAACGTCACTCTTCTTTACTTCAAGCACCTTAGAAAGATAGCGACACAGCTCTGCATTTGCCTCCCCTTCCGATGGAGGTGCAGCAATAGCTACACCTACTGCCTCAGCTGTCACATCTGTAACAAACAGTTAGAGGAGTTTATGCTCAAAATAGTCAAAACAGCTAGTTCTTGCTCCCTAAAAGTGAATATTTATTCTTCCAAAAGCATTTTAAGTTAAAACCAAATAAATGTATAGATTAGGAGGTGATGACATTTTCATATTTCACAAATTCCCTTGACTGTTGCCAAGTACAATCAAATATAAACCCCTGACTCCACGAGCAGCGAAGCCTTCACGCCGTAGCAGAGTGCAGTGATGAGTTACCACCTTTCCCACGGCAGGGGCACTGCTCTGAGCTCCTCTCAATTGCCCATTCCGGTGCAGGCGTTGTCCTGCTTGGCAACCACCTAACACTCCAACCGGGTTACCAACCCATAAACCGCTGTTAAACCAGCCTGCTCAGAGTGACTCTGTCACTGAGTTCCCTGCGTTACCAGCCGAGCCTGGACACTGCCCCAGCCCGTGGGTCTCACACACGGGGGTGTGAAAGTGGTCCCAATGCGTGCAACGATTGCAGCCGCAACCCTGGGGCTGCAGAGGGAGAACACGGTTTATCAGATGATCGAACTTTTATGGCTCTAATAAAACCGCACAGACTCTGAGGACGCAAACAGCTTGCACCAAGCCACAGATGCCAAACCGAAGGGTTCAGGATGGGGATTTACGCCGTGCTCACCGCGCCACCCAGCGCTGCACACAGGGGACGCGAACGAGCTACTCTTGGAGAGCCCAACTACTCGCTTGAGTTTTCGGGCGGGATTTTGTGCGTTCCCTCCCTCCGTCCCCGTTCCTCAGGATGCAGCGCCCGGCGCCCCGGCCCACAGACCCACCTGTGACTGCGCTGCAGCGGGCGCCGGGCTTGGCGCGCACCGCCACCCTCACGGAGCCGCCTCCCGCCGCCACCACCGGGCCCGCGGCAGCGCCCGGCTCCGCGGGGCCCTTGGAAGCTGCTTTTGCCTGAAACAGAGCAACAGCCGCGGTCACCGCGGGCGCCACCCGCCCATGTCCCCCCTCCCTTCTCCTGGCCCTGCCCGCACCTTCCCGGGCATGGCCGTGCCGCACCGCACCGGCGCCGCCCGCACCCGCAGGAACCCGGCGAGCCTCGGCATAACCGGGACAGCCCTTCCGGCAGCCGCGCTCCGCCCGCCCCGAAGCGCCTGCGCGCTCCGCACGGCCCGGCCGGGCCTGTCCCCGAGCTCTCAGCGGCCGTTCCCTCACGGCCCGGCCGGCCCTGGCCCTGGCCCTGGCCCCTCAGCGGCTGTTCCCTCACGGCCCGGCCGGCCCTGGCCCTGGCCCTGGCCCCTCAGCGGCCGTTCCCTCACGGCCCGGCCGGGCCTGGCCTTGGACCCGCAGCGGCTGTTCTCGCACAGCCCGGCCGGGCCTGGCCTTGGACCCGCAGCGGCTATTCCCTCACAGCCGGGCTCGGTGCCCCATCCCCGCCTCGGAACAGCGCCGCGCCCAGGGACAGGAGAGCGCTGGCGGAGTGTGCACGGAACTGGGGGTTTGACAGACACTTGTTCTACACACGGGCTTTGGACACGCCAAACCTCCTTGAACTCCTCGCTTTCGCCCTTAAGAAAGGAAATTTTTAAATTTTTTCTCCTGCATTCTCAGATTATTACTTTAGTATAACTTGGGGGAGGGTACAGGTCTTTGTACACGAAGATATTCTGTTACGACATGGTACATACTGCAAGACACTGAATACTATATACATACAGCAATTGCATCAAATTATTGTATGCAATCTGTAAAACTCGTTGCACACAAATAATCCTTAGGTTTATACTAATTTTTTTTAGTACTAGAATATCTGATGATAACATAATTACAAGTCTCATTCTCATTTTTACATTATACATTTTTTATAGGCACATATGTATATACAGTGGCTATTTGCATAACCAGTTCTATATTCCAAAACAGCCCTTCTGAATTAAGAGAGATTCTGGAAAGATCTATTGGTTGCTGAATTTGACTTAAGTGTTTATTTCTTCAGTGCAGCTGCAGATGTTCTCTGCAGTGCAAAGTCCATTAATTCTCCACGGCTCTTGGAAAAAGTCAAGATGATGGCAATATGAATCCAGCTTTGCTGATGAACTTCAAAAAAATACAGTAGCAATCCATGTCCATAGGGTCAATACCAGGTCATTTTGGAAAGAAGTGCACAATGGGACTACAGCAGCAGCTTTACTGTCTTTTAAGGACAGATTGGAGAAAACATACACAAGTTGTTCATAACAAGTAAGGATTTTCCAGTTCAAAAAATGAATTTTACTACATGAGAAACAAAGGGGTGAAAACACAAAGTAATTAATCACAAGGTACTATTTAAAACAAACTTTTCAATATACAGAGTACTTATTCCACTTGACATTTTGTTTAGAGGAAAAGCTAAATTACAATCTACCAATAATGATGCAGAAAAAAATTGCTTTCCTAGTACCCCTCAAACAAATTAGTTTTGTTTTTACACATTGATGTAATTTCACAGAATTTTGTAACTGCTGCCAATAGTGAGCTGAAGTCCACTGAAACACCAACACTGTAAAACTAAGTATAAAATATTATTTCTGGTATCTGTCCATCTTCTATTGATGTACCATTGTTGTTACCTGGTGAGCTATAAAAGACAAAGCATGTTTTGCTAGCAGTAGGAGATTCGTGGATCACTTTCTTCAAACCTTTTGTTCCATAGTGGGAATCAGGACCCTGAAAAACATCACAAGAGATTAGCAACAGAATGGAGGTGGGCAAGACCCAAAAATTGCTGATGAATTGGGTTATTTTAGTAGTATAAAATTTCTGTACCCACATCAGATAAATTATATTCAAAATCACAGACAACAGAAGCAAGTGCCTTATGTCTAAATAACAAAAATATTTCTCTGACAGCAGACTTAAACCTGTTGATTTTGTCCATCTAGTAATGCATACTTTCTAGTATTTCTCCTTATCATACAGGTTGTCTATATTCTCACTTAGTTCCCTGCCTCAGCTGCTTTTAATGTGCAAGATTTTTTCCAACCCACTCAACTCTGATATCTGTATAGGTAATTATATTTAGAAGAATATTAAAAAATTTTGGAGAAATAAATTTGTCCACAACACTAAGGGGAGACTTCCTGAAAACAAGTAATTCTTGCCTATTATTTCAGCACTAATATATTAAAGGGGATGAAAAAAAAAGCTGTTTTCTTGAGTTTAGCTAGTGGTTAGAATATCCTTGATAAAAGAAATCAAACTTAAATTGTGATAGAGAGCTGCCAGATTACATACTCTAGATAGTACTTTTTTCCCACACAGAACCAGCTCCATTAGAACTCATTCTAACTCATACATCGAGCAAAAAAGTGGGAAGGCACAAAGGATCCAGTTATGAACTCCATGCTGTGGCACAGAAGAGACGTAACAGTCTTAAAAATTACAGTGGAGTTTTAACTACATCTTTCTTTAGGCTTAAACTTAAAACAAATTCAAGATCTAGAAGACACTTTCCCCATCAGAAGACTGAGAAAAGAACAACTCTTGCATCAAAGTAACACTTTCTTCTGTACTGTTAGACATTCTTACTTTCAACGTTGCACAAGCTGTGTAGCAAACCGTGGGCAGAATCTCTATGGGCTCTTTGAACATAACTCGGAAGGTGCTGGCTGTTCCATCACAGCTAAAGCCGGTGTCGTTCTGTCCTAGCGTCTGATTCTTCTCATAATCAATTATCTGCACAAAAGCACCAACATTTTATGTTTACAAGCGTGAGAAAGGTTCTGATTGTATGCACATGAGAAGATTACAAGCCAACACTTGCCTACCCCACCCAGCCTAACTGGGAGGGCAGTGCAATCTCAGCTGGAAAGGAGCTGGGATTTCCTGTTAGCCCTGGAGCTGACGCAGCAGCTCAGGAACGATGGCTCGCCAGTTTTACATGGGCTGTGGGCACTGCTCCAGCCAGGTTAAAGTCTGTGCTTGGGAGAGGAAGAACAGCTCTTAGACCTTCAGCTTCTGACCTTCATATACAACATCTAACCCTGTGCTTAGATTTGCTGATCTCTGTAAACCTACAGCCCACATGAGGGAAGCTCCTTCGCTGGCTGTGGCTACTTTAGAAAACAAGTTTTTACAGATAATGTCAGCAGTCAATGACACCTTCATAAAAGAAAACAAGAACTTGTGCTGTTATGTTTTATACAATTTATTTCTAATCTCGTTTCAGTATAAAAATTACACTCAGAATAAACCATATTCATTTTGCCTTCACTTTTAGTGGCGAATAGGAATCACCAGTTCAAATGTAGTAATAGCAGATATCTCCCTTCCCATTTTGGATTACAATCCTGATCCATGCTGCCCAATACCTCTTGCAGAAGTTGAGTATCAGAGCACTTCTCGTGTTTACTGCACTAAGAAGAATCCTATCAGTTTTAGTAGTTTCTTATTAGCTTGCCATAGTAAAAAATACTAATTTTTAGTATTACTCATGCATGAGATGAAGTTTTATTCTAGGCAAAATATACACTGGCTTCTTCTGCAGCCACAATCAATAGATATATTAAAAATTATAATGCTGAAGTCCTAATCCCTTTTCACATAAAAGATGTATTTGCAGGATAGATTATCACTGCTTTATGACGAGTTTTAAATGCTTAACTCTCTGAAGCCCTGCTAGTACTGATGCAGAGCCAAGAAGAAAGCTAGAGGCATAAGACTTAAATAACTGTCTGAAAAGATTGTGACAAGGAAGTTTCAGATTCATCAGTCAGTAGGGATACTTCCAGGATAAAGGCAACCTATATAAGATGGATGGCCTTAATATGAACCATAAAGGTTTATTTAATCTTTCAGTTTGAATCAGGAAGATCTTTTTCAAGTGAATCTTCTCATCATTCCCACTTAATATGCATTGGCTTGCTCTGAAAGAACCTAAATTCTTTTCAGATTAAATAAATCCAGCAAACATCCTGAGGGAACACACCGAATGCTTGCATCTGCTAACAGGAATTCAGCTGAGAGGTCCAAAAAAGGGTTTATGTGAAGTAAAAATCCCCAGGTACCTTTAGTATAACTGCTAGTTTCCCAAATCAACCCTTTTTGCTCTAAAGATCCTGTCTAGTGCACTGTGCTACTCATTTACATGCATGTATAGTTTGACAAAACCAAACTGAAGGTACTTCAAATAGAGGAATTTGCAAGTGAGCTTTTAAAGTGAGGAATGTGGAAAAGCCAAATTTCCTCAAAACCTCATTCCAGATACATTCTGTTTGGAACATCATTAAGAGGAAAGGCACAACATTTTTTCCTTAGGAGACAGAAATCCCTATCCTTAAGTATAGAGTAGTCAGATAATAATAATCATCAAATAGGAAGCCGAAGACAAATTGTCATTTAAACAGAATGTCCACTAAGGAACTGAAAAAGCAATACTAGCACATGCTAGAAGTCTAGAAAGATAGGGACAATAGAATTTCTGCCCCTATATGAAGTCACATACTATTCATTTCACAGAATTTCTCATGCACCTAATAAATCAATGTGACAATGATAGTACCAGGTTATGAAATACACAGCATGGGGTAAAATGGTGCCAGTCATGGAATGCTAATACCTTGTTATAAAGCTTAGAATCAAAACAAAACTAATCTCTACAAGAAAAAGAATTCAAATAGACTGAAATTCCACACTTAAAAAGAAAAAATATATAGTGCTGGATCAATACTACTAGAAGACAATCCTGACCACAACGTGCTAAGGGATCTAACAGGCTACAAGAGCAGGAAATACAATTTTAGTGGTGTCTTCAGTTACCCGCTGGGACCGGGCAAGGGTCACACCAGGACACAAAGCAGAGGGGACATTTTTAGATGCTATCACTGGCCACTTTGTGAGCCTGCTAACCAATTGCTCTGTAGGAAGAAACGCAACCCTTGATTTGGTACTGAGTGATGAGCAGGATCAGATTCAAAATTTCATAATGGAAACACTATGTAACAGTGTCCATAATATACTTAGAGTCAACACCCCCACAGGAACGACAAAAGCAAATCCCCCACAGCTGTGCTAAATTTCAAAAAGAGGGAAATGAGGAAGCTTGTTCAAAAGAAACTGAAAGGAACGATTGGGAAAATCAAATCCTTATAAGAGGCATGCAGGCTACTGAAGGACATAACATAAACAAGTACAGTATCAATACACAGTTCCTATCAGGAAAGGCTTGAGAAAAGCTGGATGTTGGGAAACACCAACACTGAACATGATTGAAGGACAGGAGAATCCAGGAGTAAGGGAGCAGAGTTCCATGGTGTTCTGCCTTTTTCCTAGTCACCCACCTATTCCCACTTGGGACAAAAGACAGCTTAGACCCCTGGCCTATCAATTGCTCCCTCCCAAATAGAGAGCAAAGCTTTTGCAAGTCCTACAAGTGTACTTCCCGTACAAGCCTATTTAAACATAATAGATTGTACCTGTATATTAACTTGATAGTCTGTGGGTCCATGAATAGATCCATATAATCCAAATCCCACTATGGAAATTCTTCTGTTAACTGTGAACCTGGTAAGACACAAGCCAAGAAAGGAATTTAAACAACTGTGGTGAGTGAGTTACCTTATTTTAAGTAAAGACTCCCACTGAAAAGTAGGGAAGTAAACTGAGAATGGCATTGCATTTTTTAAACAACATTTTGTATTTAGATTTCAATACTAAGAAAAATACTTTGTTAGCTTCATAGATTAAAGCTTTGCTAATTCCTCATGATATTCAGTATTAAAACAAAACATAACCAGATTCTTTTCAGTATCTCCAAAACAAAAACAGATCAAGACTTGGTATTTCAAAAAGGAATACACAGATAACACCCAATCATTCTAGAATGCAGCAAATCCTCCCAAACCTCATTCTTTGCTAATTTGTATTTTATGTGTGTAATAGCCTAAGTTAATTAAAAAAAAGGAAAAGATCAAACGTGTGCAACAGAGCCAGCACGTTTGCTACTGTATTTTATACCAAAAAGTTGAATGATTTGTTCCTTTCTTCCCACACATTTCTGTCTCTCCTTCAGTTTCCCAAGTCCTACCTAATCCGGTCACTTGTTCCACTGTAGCCCCAGCGACTCTCCACCTGCTGGAACCTGTTGATGCTGCATTCCTTTCCTCTGAGGCAACATCTTGGTCGGTCAATGTAATCTACTTTAGGTTTAGGATTGACAGTAAAGTGCAGAAAGAGATTTACTACTTCTCGATCCGACAAGATTCCAGATTGAGCAGGGCCTGTGAAAACATAAAACTGCTAAGATGATTTGAAGAATTACTCCAGCTGTTGTATTTAAACCACACATATTCACAAACTGATGACAACAATATTTTCCAATGGCCAGAGCATAATCTACAGAATGTTTTGCTTTCATTCGTGCATCACAACTCTTACTAGTACACTATTAATAACAGATTTGAGTGTTAAGCATCTAAACAGCACTGAAAGATGGTCTAACAGTAGGACAAAGAACTCCAAAACTTACCTGCTGCAAACTCTTCAATAGTCATTAACGGAAAACGGATTAAGGAAAGAGCTCTTCCAAGGACTTTTTGTTTGTTCCCAAATGTCACAGGCAGTTGTTGTCTTTGACATTCTGCTTCTGCCCAGCGAACAACAGCTCCAAAGAGCCTACTTTCTCGAATACTGAGAGTGTCCCTTTCTAGAACTGCACATAATGTATCTAAAGAAAAAAAAGTTAGCAGCTTTAAATCAGTTTTCATCCAAGCCAGTAACAGTACTACATTATGTAATTCTTAATTTTTATCTGCCTTGAATTTAAGTAAGGCATGTTTGTAGTTATAGAAAATAGCATATTGGAAAGTCAAAACAGATTGACACTTACCAAGACTATAGATCACTCATAGTCTGGGTACAAATCCCACTGAACATCAGTTAACAATGACTTTACAATTTCTTTAAGCAGTAAAACACCTTCTTTTAGTCTGAATTTTTACCCCAATCTAGCTGAATTGGAGTAAAATAGACACATATAGTAGCAACGAAATTGAGTAAGCAAATTTACAACTGCTAGGTTTTGATAGAAGATTAAACAGAGAAACTAGCGGTTTATGTATTCATTTTTCAGGCAGTTTTCATTAATTGTACCTGATCTGTGTAACTTTGAATAGATAAGTACCATGTGGCAGCAGAACAGGGCAACTCCTGCTACACATGAAAAGCAGGTGTGGATGCCTCAGGGATGAGGCACAACCCCCAGCAAGTGAAAGCTTTGGCTGCAATGTGAAGTGTGGGAGCTCTGGGACACCACCACTACTCCAATGGGGACACAACGCAGTGGAACCCAGCTCAGGAGTGAAGCTCAAAGGAAAGCTCTGGTGGATAGCCAAGAAGGGAGGAAGTGCTTGGGAATCTGCAGACTCAGATGGGGGAAAGGAACTATCCTGGGCTGCTGTCATTTCATGCTTAGGACATGAAGAGTGACTCACCTATGTCGATATCTGTAAAGCCTTCAGCACTTATGGCATCCATAGTGCTTTTGTCTATTGTGTCAAGACAAAGACTGGCAAGCTGAGGTTCATCAAACAAACGAGCCTGAAAAGATAAAGAAATGCATCTTAAGCATAAAGCTGACAAACTGCTAATCTTAAAAAGCAAACATTTTCACTTTAGTATAGACATAAATTAAAATAGGTTGATTTGTCTAAGTACTCTTTGTGTTCATACCTTGAAGAGCACTTAAAATCTCAAAGGAGTACATAATTAAAGAAAATTTATTATTTCCCTCAAATTACCAATTTTCCCAGTAAATCAAAACTAAGCTTAAATTTACCTACTTGAGTAAGCAGCATAAAGGCATTATCTGCTCGGAGATGCTTTGTTAGGAAATCCACACAATGTGCTTCCAGGGCAGGGACTGCATACTTTTTAGCAGTGTATAAAGTAGTCATGACTGTTTCTGGACCAATCTGAACTTCATCCGAATAAAGAAACCTATAAATCAATACAGAAATACAGATCATAAAAACATATCTTTAGAGGGGCAGCCAAACACAAGAGTCTCTTTGCATTTAGAAAACAGGTCAAGATTTGCACTGGGAACAGTAGAGTAGTTGACCTCATAGCATTTTTACAAATAAAGAAGGTAAGTTAAAGGGTTCAAGAAAGACTATTATGTTAACCTAATGGCATACATTTGTTTTAAATATGTATTACTCCCTGGGACTGATCTGGCTGTACTAGTTATACATAGCTCCCCAACTGTAAACAACAGCTGAGCTGCAGAATTACTTAACCTACTAATGCATGCTCTCAGTTCATCAGGAAAATACCAGTGCACAACCCTCTATGGCTGTGTTCCTGAAATTCATTTACTGACAGTGCTCACTGCCTTCCCCTCCACGAGGGAATAGTGGCAAGGACTTGGATTGTGAGATCGTCTTATGTCAAAGTAGTATTCAGAGAGGAAAGGGAGTACATTCTAGCAGATGACCTTGACTCTTCTATTCCTACCACAGCAAAACACTCTGGCTTGTCTCTTCTGCTCGGGGCAAGAGGATTGATTGAGATTTTAGCATTAGATGTGAACCAGAAGATAGGAGCCTGCACCAATACCAGGAAAAAATCCCTGTTTCCTGAGCAGTTGTTATTTGAAACTAGACAAGATAAGATTTATTTTAAGGTTCTGTATGGAAACTATGACTTTTTAAAAATAACTTTTCTTACAGGTGACATTTAAGATAATTTTAGCAAAATTTCATCAGCCTTTCACATAACAATCAAGAATAGTCTGCGATTTACAAAAATACATTTTCCCCCAACACAGAGGTGATTAAACATAATAAACCAAGGCACACTAGCAAATGCAAGAATTCCACAATGAAAACTAAGCCTTTCCTTTATATTTCTTAATATTTGTTGTTCAGAACATCCTGGAAATGAATGACACACACAGACAGAAGGTGTGTTTCGAAGGGGTTTTAAATGCAGCAATAAGCAGTTTGTATCCAACTAGAGAAACTTGTAAAAGTAACAGACTTGTTAAACTTCCTTGCAACATGGAGAAATCAAATTAAAGTTTCAACTGGAGTTCTTCACTGTTTATATTTCTTATATTCCAAGAAAATTCTGTCAGTAGTTGCTAACACACAACTAAATATGGTGTTCAACATTAAATTTGCTGCCACAATACAGGTGCATATTTACCATTACATGACTCCAGTCTACCTGAACAGCCAGCGAGGACATCACTTCCGAGATGTGAATGATGTTCTAGATTAATTTTTTAAACTGGATTTAAATTGAACAGCGTTTAGGAAGAGTTAATTTAATTAAATGCTAACTTTTTTTTTTTTAAAGTAAAAGCTTCATCCAGTTCAATTTGAACTGATTTATGTAAGCTATGAACTATTATTACCTGTTGATGAAAACAGGAAGCTGACTTGCTAGTCACAACTGCTGACAAATTTACTTTTAAGAAACTAATATTTCACAGGTACAATTTTGCATACTAAATTGACAAGGTCTTCCTTAAAGCACTAGAATAGTGCATTTACATTTTGGTTTAAATAGATTATTTGGTTAAATAATCAATTTAAAATGCCATAACTTTCTTTGTATGACTTTATAGGAGCTTAGAGTCCAAATCATGTAAGTTGATTAACAGGCTGTAAAAAAAGCAATACTGCCATGTAAACTACAGTATACATTTTACCTTATAAAAAAAAAATCCCAAGTTGGTTTTGGCACGTGATTTTGATTTTATTTCATAAGTGAATCCAATCTGAAGCCGATGAAGTGACACACCAGAGGAGGTCATGTAGCTTGTGTTTCACTTTCTGCTATACCTTCTAACGAAACATGGTGCAGTTCTAGGTGTGTCTTACCTCTGAAAATCCCCTGCTCATCCGTGCCAAGAGCTGTGTCTGTGTTAACTCTCCCCTCTCTGGCACGCCTGAACTAGCTCAGCTTTATGTTTACATCACTGTTCCTCCTCCACTTAACTGAGTGGCACTGAAGATCATTTATCCTCCCCTCTCGCCTTCTTCCCTCCTCTCTTTCCCTTTGAGACAGAAACAACCTAATTCTGTTGGCACCCAGGATGAGGGAATGGGAAGCTGGGGAGTGTCTGTGCATACTGGAAGAACATTTTTAATGACCAGAACAAACCATTTTTCCAAGTGACCATTCAATTATTCACCCCACATAAGCCTCTCATACGCTTTATGCTACTTTTCTTTACTCTCAGGTTAGCACTTCCTTCTCCCCTGGTTTGAGCATCCTCTCAGTAGATGAAATGTTTTCACCATTATAAAAGTAAACAGGAAAAAACATCTTTTTTTTTCCATTTAGTCATGATTACCCCCCTATTTACTGCTTGCCAAAATTCTCTGCAAAGATTTTTGGAAGACAGACTGCTAATTTGTGCCATGTCATCACTTTCCTTTATCCTATGATCAAAGGACAAGTTAGCTTATTGTAAAATATGAAGGAAAATTTTTAAAAAATCTTATTAAAGCCAACAAAAAGAAACCCTAAAGCAGAACTCTACAGCAACAACTTGATTTTTTTTTAATCATTGCTATTCAATTTGTAGTTAGAAAAAAAATTGTTTCATTGGGAAACAGATCCCAGCTTTGTGACTTTGATATTATTTCAGGTCTTAAGGATTTATCTGTCAAACCACTTCATTTTTTTCATGAAAAAATCTTTTCCTTTGACTTTAATTTACAAGTAGCATTTGTTAGTAGATCTTTATGAAACACATAAACTACAGACATGACTTAACAAACCACATGAGTAAATAAAATGGAAACGAGCTGAGGAATATTAAATAATTAGAAAATTATCCTTTAAAGGTTTTGCATTACTTAAACATTTCCTTGCTCTTATGTTCATTTGCTAGGTGTATTCAAAGATCCTGACTTAATTTCTAGCCAATATACCTCAAGCTGGTAATGTGAAGTGTTAAAGAAATGTCCTATGAAGGGTAATGATCATTATGTGACCAATTTATTAATGATAGATAAAAGTACAACAGTACAAGGTTATCATTCCTGCCTCTTTCAGGAGGACCTCTTCAGGAACACCAGGAAAAGACCCCATGTTGTTTTCAGCATGGAAAAAAGTCCAGTACTGGCATGTATTAAAGAAGTTCTCCTTAGATATGTTTTTAACAAGGTATATTTATTTCAATATAAGCTCAGAGAAATATATATAACATGGAAGAACGTCCTAAAGAGCTGGCATAGACAGCAAACCTGAGCTGTTTCAGCAGTGTGGTGAAAGATTCAGACAAGATATCATCAGTGTGGTGATATTCAGACAAGACACAAGCACAGTCACTTTACTGACGCAGGTCTCCAGGCCATTACGTACTGGCAGCTCTACAAACACAAGACGGATTTTGTTTGCTTCTAACAACATATCCTCATTCACTTCTGTGGTTTTCAAATACCATGCTTCTTATCTTTACTTAGAAATCTCTCAGAAATCTCCGTTTCTGTGTTTCTATTTTTTACCCAAACTTCTCTTCTTATATCCACTTTTCACTGTGCAGTGTTTTTTCCACTTATATAGAGACAAACACACACATGTGCACTGTCATTTACTTTTAACCTTTGAAACCGATTTTCTTGAAAGACACTTCCACTACCTCTCACCCCTCTGCACGAAGTTTCCACCTTTGCTAAAAATCCACTCACTCTTATGAAGGGTAATGCAAAGAACAGTTCATTTGCTAACAGCAACAGAGAGACATTGCTGCTGCATGGGGGTTTGTTGGGATTTGTGCACATCACTTGCTTCAACTCCTGTGTCCATGATTACCAAAGGACTAGGTGACTCTTCTAATTGTTCCTATCTGTTAGACCTCAGCAAAAGAAGAAAGCTGCCAAGACTTTGGAGTTTTTCCTATTACAAAAAACTTGAAGACACTATATATTTATTTCCAGGCAATATTATTACTTGTTTCCCAAATGCTCATAAAAGAGAACTGGTTTATATATTTTTTAGTTTTGCCTAGCAGAGTGGTTTCTTTGACAAAAACCTTAAGGTTATGCAGTTTAGTTGTGTTACCACACCACAGGCCGAGGCACAAATAAACTATCAGTAATTGTTTCTATGAACACCATAAATTTTATTTGCCACTACATTGAGTAAACAGAAACGGCAGGTAAACTCATCTGCTTCGTGAGCATGAGAACTAGCAGATCCTATTCTGCCCACATTAGAAGTCACTAACACACTGTATATCCTTTCTGCTATCACTGCACTCCCAGTCTCACACTCAGGTGGTCTGGGAGTTAAAATCAGCTGGTTATTGCCTTCTGCTGCATGTTCCCTCTCTGGCCAAGTATGATTACAATAGGTGTTATTACGGCAAAACGATACAACAACTTACTGCCATCGCTGACAAAGAAAAGTGAACAGGATGACTCAGACTTCAAAGTTAAGTATCAAATTTCAAGGTAAGTATCAAATGAAACTAAAAGCTTGGTACAACAGCCTCTGTCCTTTCTTAGTTACTATTAGAAGACGGCTGGACAGTGGCAGCACCAAGGGAACCCACTAATTTCCATCGTTTTACTTTAACAAACCAAAACACTGAACCCAAGAGCCCAACCAGACACCCACCGAGTGCTTCCCTAAACAGACAGTCAGCTGCCATGGAATTAGGGCACTTCTCTTGGGAAAACAGTGCAGGCTAAAGAGCAAGAAGGGACCAAATCGCGTTGGCGGGGCGGTGTGACCTTGCGTGGAGCCCATAAGCTATTTCCGCGCCTTCCCCGCATCTCCCTCCAGTGCTGGGCAGTAGGGAAAGGCCAGGCTCTGTGGGACCGGAGCCGGGAGGGGTCGCGGAGCGAGGAGAAGGCACCGGCAGCCAAGCGGGGCCCCAGCGGAGCCCCCTCCGTGCGCGGCCGCCCCCGCCCCGCGCTGACCTGAGGAGCGCCAGGAAGGCTGCGGGCTCCACGTCGGGCAGCTCGATCTCGGCCGAGGTGGTGGCCATGCCTCCGTTGAACATCGCGTCGAACACGGCGCTGCCGGCCGCCAGCACGAACCGGTGGGCGGGGATGCGCTGCTGGCCGGGCCCGGGGGGAGCCGCCCCGCCGCCGCCGCCGCCGCCGCGGGCGCTGCCCTTGCCCACCACGAAGTGCACGTCGCTGAGGAGCTCGTTGGAGAAGAGGAAGGCGAAGCGCTCCCGCAGCGAGCCC
>VZRF01005054.1:99852-157264 GCA_013396875.1 Vireo altiloquus | reverse complement strand
GGGGCGAGCGGGACGGGGCGGGCGGCGGAGCGGGGCGGCCTCTGAGGGAGCCGAGCCGGGATGCGGCGAGCCCGGCGCTGGCCCGGGACCCTCTCGCTGCCGGCTGCCATCACCCGGAGCCTGTCCCGGCAGCACCGCCCGCTCCGTGCAGGGACCCGCGGCCTCCCCCCGGCTCCCGCCCGGGCATTCGCCCACAAAATCCAATTCTGTTTCAAAGCGAGTGCGAGAACTCGGCGGCCCCGGAGAGCTCCCGAGCCGCAGGCTTCCCGCAGGCACCCCTCAGCCTGCGCGTGTGACTGCAAATGACCGTGTGCCCTCCTCTGCCAAAAAACCGGGATCCCAGGAGAAACCGCAGGACTAGAAAAGGAAAGTCTTTCCTCATGGCAAAAACCACTTCACTTAAAGGTCTATGTGGTATTTTGTGATCCCGTAGCCCGGGGTGTTTTGCAACTTTACTGCGCAAATATTTGCTTCTTGTTTTTAGGGCTTTGCTACATCTGTTCCTTCCTCATTTTCTTCCTTCTGGCCGATAACTAATTTTTTTGTTTCTCATTGCTAGAGTAATGTCGAACAACACGTGGTGACTTACTTGATTAACTGCCAATATTTATTTCAAATTGATAGACTGCAGTGAAAAGTCACTGCAATATTAACAGCTGTAACGGTATGAAGAAATTCATCACTGGGAAAACCAACTATATTAGAACATTCAAAGCATAAAATAAGTCAACAAGCTAGTACTACTCATCCTGACTCAGAAAGTATGTGTGTATATTTTCTGAAATGTTTGGTCTTTCAAATTCTTTGCAATAATTTTAAGTCAAGTTTCACTAAGGTTGATATTGTCATAGTATAATTTGTTTGTACACAACTTGTTTTCTTGACACAGAGTGGTATTATGTATAAAATGATGTACCAGATATTTTTAGCTTATGCTTCTGGACTTTACCTAATTTTCCCCTCCATTTTTTTCCCTTGCACAAGGACAAGAGTGAAGACTGAGGAGGAGAATCTCGCCTTAAAGAGACCTAAATATAATTTACACACTTAGACCTATAGAACAATTTAAAATTGATTTTCCTAGCTTGCATTTTCTTGGGGAAGGAGACAAATTTGCTTTGTGCCAAAGACTTTTTGTGCTTTATGCCACTCCAACATTACAGACAGTAACATTATAGCTCCATCTCCAGGGAAAAGATCCTTTTTCCTGAGCCCACCTGCACTGATCACTGAACCTGCTCAAGTGGTGCTGCCTTGTAGGGCCAGAGAGACCTCTGGTAGCACTTCCATAATTGAACATTAAACCCAGATCCATCAGAGGTCCATCCCGCTGTGCTACTCCTTTTCCAAGGTGCTGATGTGTTTTATTTTTGAATTTGTAATTTCCTGAGTAGGTAATTTATTGCTGAGGTTAGACAAAATGTCCACAATCATCCTTTCTGTCCTTGAAATCTCTGTGGGTTTGATCCTCATCTTTCATTGGCCTTTAATTTTCTCAGAGTTTCTGTGTATTTTTGAAGATGAAAAATTATTTTAATCAGAAAAATCTAGATATTTCTGGATATTTTAATATTTTCTTTTTTTAGAAGATCACGTGAAAAGAGAGGCACACAACTTCTGCAGAACTATAGGATGAATACTATGGCAGACTTGGCAATAAACTTTTAAATCTGTACTTTAAAGTATTAAAAGTTACTTTATGAGTATGTGCATTTGAGGACAGCTGGCTGAAGAAGCAAAATTCTGTTTTTCTTTTAAATTCTTCTTTTTCTCTTTTTTTTCTTTACATACTGCTGCAGTTCCTGGGTAATCGTTGCAGTTGGATTGCTGGTTCTGGTTCTCATTGCTCTGTCAGCTCGTGTCCTTGTCAAGAGAAAGCCACCAAAAGACCCACTGTTTTATGGTATGTCCTGGTAGGGCTGAATGTCCTGGCTCATGGATAGCTTTGCTCTAGGCTGCCATGGCTCGTGCTCTTTGCTCTCACCTGCAAAAATGGCACATCACGTTCCCCTCTCCACCTCCTTTTTGTTGTCCTTTCTCCTTTCCAAGTGGTGATGCACAGTCAAGGCTGTAAACTTCATGTGACTGAGATTTTTGAATAGTCCTTTCTGCAGACACTGACCTTCCATGGGAGCAGTGCCTGCGGCTCTACAGAGTTTCACCTTCCTCAGAAAAGCTCCTAAGAGCTGTGTTGACCAACCAGTAATTAAAAAATACTGAGCTGTGTGGGAAAGTCCTGTTGTGTGTTAAATATCTGTGACCTCAAAGTTGACATGTCCAGTTCAATAGATCTCTGCCTGGGTGAATTAACTGGACTGTGAAACAACTGTATGATTCCAAGTATTTATTAATTTATTTTTTTCCCTTTATCTTGTTACAGTTTATGCTGTATTTGCCTTTACCAGTGTAGTGAATCTAATAATTGGACTGGAACAGGATGGAATTATTGATGGATTCATGACTCATTACTTGAGAGAGGTAAATAATAGTTTGGCTCACAAATGTAAATAAAATCTTCACTATAAATAACTTGGTGTGGTATTTGTCGCAGAAAAATAGCCACTCACACATTCAAAAGGGTCTTCTTGAATTTTGTAGCTGACCTGCTTCGTTACTGTTATGGATAAAACTTTCACTGACTTGCCATCTACTGACTCATTTGGGAAAAATAATGTAGCTTTCAAGCTCCATTGTTGTTACACTTAACTTCAGTAACACTGTTCTGTGTTAACTTCTGTGGGAATTGAATGGGCTGCACATGATTGCAGAAAACCATAGACAGCATTCAGGAGTGGATGAGTACTGCAACACCAAAATGTGTTACCGGGAAGAAAACAAAATTGCTCCTTTATTTTTGCCTAATCCCTTTACTAAAAGGAATTAAAGTAGAGTTAAAAAATGATGATGCCAGATACCTAGTCAGCAGAATCTGCTGGCTGCTGAATATCAACATCCACCAAAAATAGCTCAGTAAGAGCTTGACAGGAAAGTCACTGAAGTCATTGAAAAGATTCCATGAACTTAAGCCTGAGATGAGTTGGACCCTACAAGGTTATACATTGACATCCATCTCTTCAGTACTGCTGTAGATCTCTAGGCTGCTAAATATATCCGTATTTGTTCTATGCTAAATCTATCTTTATTTTGTAGTTTTTAATCACTAAAATATGGAAAAGTCCTATTTCCACAGTGTGGCAGAGTAATGCTGGTGGCTGCACACAGGAGTTTTTCCCCTTCCATCTCGCTCCCTTTATTGCAAATCTAGAACTCATGCACTTTTCCTGATCCTGCCTAGGTCAGGTCTGTGCAAATGTGTATTGGCAGCCAAAAGCTGTACCACTAGGAAGGAACGCCAGTTATTTTTGTGAGCTCGTTTCTTGCTGTTCTTTATGAATTGTTATTGTTGCCCTGAGTATCTTTTCCCCCGCGGGTGTTTGCAGGGCGAGCCGTACCTGAACACGGCGTATGGCCACGTCATCTGCTACTGGGACGGCTCTGCTCACTACCTGATGTACCTGCTGATGGTGGCAGCTATTGCCTGGGAGTGAGTTTGTGCACACTTTACTTTCCTTCTGCCCTCACACAACCTACAAAGGCCTTGCTTTTCTATTTACATTTCTCTTTCGTGGTGGTTTCATGTCATAGACCAAAGAAACGCTGTTAAAATTTCATTACTTCCAGGGGTTCTACCCTTGCCAAGTTACCCTTTCCCTCAGCTGACTGAGCCCAGCAAATGCATGGAGATACAGCCTGTCTTCACCCTGGAGCACATCTACACGGCTTTGTGTTAGCTAAAAGCTGAAAGATGATGTGCATTAAAAGCATGTGTGAAAAAAAAATAGTTTTTCAAATAAAAAATTCATGATAGGAATAATGTATTGCTTAGCACCATGATGATCTCTCATCCCTGTTCGAGAGTGTCATGAAGTTTAAGAGAAAATGGTTATTTCTAGAGATTCTTATGCTTCTTATTGTTGAATAAAGAGTTTGAGAGAGTAAGTGCTTAAATTCCAGATGGTAACAGTAGCATTAACAGTATGAAATTAATTATGAATTCTTTTATAGTCTTGTACAACCTGTGATGTGCAAACTCATGCAGTCAGCCTTCAGAGGAGCAACACATAACAGCAAATAACTGAGTATGCCCAAAGCCTGCACTGTTCATGTGATAAACTTCTCCCACATGAATTTCTCCATGACCTCTCTCAGAGGCAACAACCCACTGTTGACTCGTGGTACAGATTTTAAAAACCTTTACTTACTAAAGTACAACCATAGCAATGAATATAATATTAAGGGTAGGGAATTTTTAGAAACAGTTCAATAATTATGTCTTGTTTTCTTTTTTAAACAGACAAAGCTATAGAACCATTGGTCTCTACTGGCTGGGCTCCATTATCATGAGCATCATTGTCTTTATGCCTGGAAATATTGTGGGTAAGGAAGTAATTTATATGACCAGCTTTATCTTGTGAAACATTTTCTAAATTCAGCATTGTGCTATCTATATTTTAGTGCAGTGTTGGTTCATTTCTGTGATAATATGAAAGAGGAATTTTAGGAATATCAGTAAAGAGACACAAGATATTCTAAAATTTAAATATGAGGAAGAAAAGATGGAGACTGGGGGGAAGACAAACCCTTTAAATTTACTTTGCTTTCAAGGGGAAAAAAGGAAGTATTGTGTTTTGTTATATCTATTAGGCTTTCATCTAAACCAGGTTTAAGTAATGAGACAATACTGTCTCTTAGTATCATAAAAATGTAAATCTTAATTTGCATAAAATTTCCAATTTGCTGCGAAGTCTGACTTTCCAGCAGCTTACAAGAGGCACTCAAACCACCTTTAAAAGTAAAATCTGGACATTATTTCGTTTTCAAACTAAATTTAGCATTCCTAGATTTCTATCATAAATCCCTGCACAGCTGTGCTGTTAGAGGGGAGGATTGCAATAAAAATATTTACATCATTGTTACTGGCAGGTGATCCATTGAGGGTGAAACCCTTCTCAAGAAAAGATTTCCTTTTTAGCTAAGCTTAAACCGTTGCAAAGTTGACAAATGCTCAGCTGAGACAAATGTTGCTGTGTCCAAATCCTGCAGTCAGCTTTAGGGAAGGTCGCTCTGGTCCCGCTTTTTGTGGCAGAAGAGGAATATTCATGGTGCAGGCTGGGGCCAGCCCAGCTCTGCCCTCTGGAGATAAACTCACCACAGAGAAAGCAGCAGATTCAGTGTCCCTTCCTCTTCCCTCTGGGGAAAGCCTCTCAGGAGCCTGCCTGCCACCTTCCCTTCTGACACAGGGAGTAGCCAATGTCAGACACACATTTTCCTGGTTTAGCTGAGGCTGAGAAGAGCTCTCTGAAAATTTTTGCAGATACCAGTATCAGTACAGGCCTGTGGGAGAGATCAGCACTTTGGAAAACAAATGCAGTATCAGATTTGGAAAATGGATACATTTTTTCTCTCAATTTTTAAAAGGACAAGGTCTCTATTTGAAGCAGGTTCCATTGAGAGGTTTGAAAGCTGTCCTGTTCTGTAGGATTAGCCAGTGCAGAGTGACAGAGGTGGCTTCCCATCTTCTCAAAAAGTCCCTAATTCTGAAATGGCTTCCTGTCTCCTTTACCTGTGTCTCTACTTCTGTTGAGCATGTGATTTTCAAGAAGATTTGTGTGTTAACAGTGATTTCTAATGTTTTATATTTGTTTACATTACCATAGTTGCTTCAGGTTTGATGCTACATAGGCTATTTTTAAATTTTTCTGCAACAGAGCTTACAAATTCTCATAAATCTTGTAATAATTTTTAAACAGGCAAATATGGAACAAGAGTGTGTCCTGCTATTTTCCTAAGTATACCATATGTCTGCCTCCCCATATGGGCTGGGTTCAGAATTTACAACCAACCTTCGGTGACTCACGACACTCCAGTCAAGGTAATTTTATTGTATTTCAGTGCTGGCTACTGTTAGGGGAGCTGAAATATGCTGCCTGTTTCTGGTGGGTTTTATAGGTCCCCTGGTGAGCATGGGATGTGCTGTTCACTCTTACAACAATTGCTGTTGAGCTCTGAAGACACTGCAAAAATATCTGTATTGCACTGCAGGACTATTTCATATGGACTATGGTGGAACAAAGAAAAAGCAAAAGAAACTCATGTTTAGAGTAAAGAACCCATTCATAGGTGTAATTGTGTCCAGTCTCTATCTGCTCAGTTTCTGACTGTTTCAGTTTTCTAGCTGATGAAAATACTGGCATTTACCAACTTCATAAAGCACCACAAAATCCTGTAGAAACACTGTAGGAGATGCACTCTTCTGCAGATGACTTACAGATTCCTTGTAATTTAATGATTTTTTGTATGTGCTTTCTGTAATATTAGATTTTACAGGTGAGACACTGTACATAAATTGATACGGAAATTCTTTACCCATTTCTTATAAAGAAATCTGTAAAAAACATTTACTTGAAACTTTTTAGACTTTGGCCTTTGAAATTACTGGTTGGGTTGTAATAAGATTAACTGAGCAATCAAAACAAAGTGTTAATAATTTGTGCACTGTTCTATAGAAAAATAAATTTAAAAATCCCTGCAGTACATAGCACAGAACAGATCTTCCAGTTGCTGTAAGCAAGCCAGTTTATTGCTGTAGCACTCTGTATCAGTTGTAAGCAATATAATCAATATTTTTGCACTGCAAGGGCTCCTGAGTCTCAGTCAGGTTCATTCTGTGACTGCAAAGGGGGATGGAGAGGAAGGATTGGTTGCTGTTCAGGCAGCTGAGTGTGAGTGTGGCAGAGCCTGTGGCACAGATGACAGCAGGCGAGGCAGCAGGTGTGAAAGGAAACATCTACCCATCCTTCCATCCACCCATCCTTCCATCCATCCACCCATCCACTCATCCATCCATCCATCCCTCCATCCACCCATCCATCCATCCACCCATCCTTCTGTTCTTCAGCAGCAAAGAGGGACAGACAGATGTTCCTATCTCCTCAGGGCTGAAGAACAGCTACTGACTCACAACTTTTAGGGCAAATTCCTATGAAAGGCAGACTGGGGGAATCTTCAGGTGCTAAACCTTCTTCTGCTCTCCTGCATGGGTTTGTAGGAAACCACGTGTCCCATCCCAAAGCCATTTGAGCTGATTGATTTGAAGGAGTCACTTATTCTGGCCAGAAGCACATTTCTTTAGACTCATCAAGTGCTGTTAAAGGTAGTGATGGAAATTTCTACTGCACACATTAGTAAGAGCAGCCTTTGTGTGGAGCACCAATGAAGGCTTCAGCTTGTTTTCCTGGTATTCTTAATACCACAGAAATAGATATTATAGAAAATATGTGATGGGCTGATTACTTGCTGAAATACAGCCATGTCTCCTGGCCTTATTGAGGTAAGCTAAACTGCTTACCTAGGTTTGATATTTTAATTTATTATGTATTTCAGAGACACTTAGTTTTAAAATTCTATTTCAAAAAGAAAGTGCATGAAAAGCCAGTGATCTGAAAATTTAACATTGCTCTTCTTTGTAAATTCTTGCTTGTAAACCTAAACTCCCTTGCCCAGAAGGTTATAGAAAAAGCCTTGATTCCTTTCACTGGGACCTCACAGCCCACCCAAGTTTTTTGTTTTTCAAAAGTTTTATTTAATCCTCACAGGTAAATTATGCTCCATATCTGAGCATGCCTTTAAATCTTAACGTGACTACTCATGAATTTTTCATACAACTCTTTCAGTCCCAAATTAAGAACTGTTTCCTGAATTAAGTCTCGCATTGAGAATCCTAAGGAAATAATTGTGTTTAATGCTACTAATCAGAGAGCTAATAATTGTAAATCCTGAACATATCAGTAGATCATTTGGAATCAGCTGTAAAATTTAACTTTTTTTAGCTATCATTATTTAGAATTGGCATTAAAAGATTTAGGAAGAAATAGTAATAATGGTTTTCAACATGCTATTGTTAATATATAGGAAAACACTTACAGGAAAGCAACAGAATTGAAGTGTGTTCTGTTGGGCAAGATATACATTGTTATAATATTATTATAAACCCATTAGTTAAAAAAATAATCACAGTGGGGGCAGAGGAGAGGTCTCCAAGTTTTGGGTGTTTCCTAATGGAGTGGAAGGGAGCTATGGCCTCACTTGGAATCAAACCAAGCTGTGCTATCATCTTTATAAAGCCCAACAGATTTATCACTAAGTATTTCAGCTCAGAGAAGTTTAATATAACTTAAAATCCTTTAACATTAATAAATCTGAATTAACACACAAATTCAGATTTTCACATGAGCACACACAAGATTATTCCAATTCCTTAAAACTGATGATGGAAGGAGCCTCTCAGAAGTTATGGAAAATAGCTTTTTCCTGGAAGCAGTCTGGCCAGAAGCACATCCAGCCCAGTTCCCTGCTGCAGCAGGAATCCCTGGGGCTGCAGAGATCTGAGCAGAGCTCAATGTTGTTTGCAGCTCATGGGAAACCTGTGGCAGGCCAGCTCTGCTTGGCCAGTGTTCCTAACATGTAATTCAATTTAGCATGGGGTGATGAGGCTTTGCTGGGTAAAAGAAAGGTAAGGGAAAACTGCTCTGTAGCTGAGGCCTGTCAGCAAAGTGCATCCTGTCTTTCAAATTCTTGCTTCTGATTTTTTTCCTTTTTTTTTTTTTAAGCTTTGCATTTTCATTTTGTTTGCATGTCTGTATAAGGAAAAAAGGTGTGAATTTTCTGTACCCTGGCAATTTCACAAACTAGTACTGCACCAAAGGTTGCTCCCACTTATACTGGTTTTGTCTCCAAATCCTCTAACCATAAAGTTCTATTGTAGCTTTGTGATTACATTTAATATATATATATATATATATAAGCTTCATATATAGTCCAAAAGGGAAAGAAAATATATCAGCTTTCCATTAAGCCAGGTAGTCTACAATTGAAAATTATTTGTAACTCAGCCATCAGAGACCCTTTTCTTTTATAGGAATAAATATTTGAATAAAGGCAGATAATATTAAAAACACTCCTACACTAGTACTGTGAATACTGTGAAGCGACATCATGCTGCCAAAACCTGTTAATTGTGTTTGAAGAGCAAACAAAGGTGTCACTTTTTTTTGTGAAGAAGATCCTTTAAAACAAAATCAGAAAAAAAATTTGTCATTAAAGGGACGGCCTGTATAATAACCTTATTTTTGTGAACCTGTAATCCAGATCTTGTAGCATTTACTCAGAAATAGTGCTTGCAAGGTTGGTTCTCCTGTTTCAATAACTTTATTGTGAGTATCTTGATCCTGTGTGCTTTTAACTGCACCCCTGCATCCTAATTTTTGTTTTGCACTTTGGGGACAATTCCACAAGTGTGTAACAGGAAGGAAATCAGGTTTTTCTTTTGCTGTCTGCACACCAACAAACGGCCAATAAAAAGGAAGGGGAAATGAGTAACACATATACATGGGGAAGTTTTCCCTCTGAACTAGAGAAAGATACTCTGATGTGTTTATAATTTTGTCTGTGACTACAGAGTGCAGAAAGTGCAGCTCAAATCACTTCCATGGGTCTTGTAGGTTGTACTGTGTAGGCAAAGAGACACCTTTGGTTGCCCCAAGCCACCTTCCCCATCAGACATGGAAATGGCCTTTGCCCCTGCAGAGTGTGAACCTCTCCCTCTGTCCCTGCAGCAGGGGAGATTCCTGCACTGGGGAAAGGAGGCACCAGAGCAGAGCCAGAGGCTGGAGGTGCCTCAGTGCCCATCCCAGGAGTTCACAGAGATCAGGGACAGGAGGAGGAAAGGAAGGATTTCCACACACTCCATGCACACACATTTCCTTCTCCATTTCTGCCTTGCGTACTAAGATACAATATTTGCTCACTGAACTCAGCAGAGGACTCAACCAGCCACAGAAAAGCTTTTATTTTATGCCAGTGATAGTCCATTAATTTTAATAGTGTCACAAGCTGCTGAAAATCAGCATTCAATAATGAGATGGACCCAGTCCTTTTACAAAGCATACTAGATTCAACTTCAAATGTTTGAGACAAACCTACATTTCCAAGGCTTTTCTACATAGGGACATTCAGAAAAACAAATTATTTCCAATTCTAAAAAGACAATTTTGAAGAAGTTATGCTGCTTTAAAGCCTTAGGTGATTGCAGAGTTAGTGTTCATTTGATTTTAGGTTGCTTGAAATGACACTAATCTGTACTGAAACGGCTTCAGCTGGATCCATCCATTTCTAGAGTTTATTCAGATTAATTTTCCTCACTACATCCTATAAAGTCTGAAGCCACCTTTTGAGGTGGGAATCTTTCTGTATCTCAAATCAATGGATAGATGTGATGTTTCATGATGTTTCACCACTCCACCCTCTTTGCAGTGACCGATCTGGAGTTAAATACAGAGGGCATGGAACCAGGGTGTACCCACTAAACACCTTCTGTGTTGCAGGTGGTTCAGGAAGTCCAGAAGAAAGGACTCTTAAGACGACCAATAGATTTAATGTTAGCTGCATACCTCGTTCTAGCCACGGGGTTTTGCATATTTAGGGGCATGGTAAGTTGAACATATTTTAACAATTTAATTTTCAGTCAAACTTTTAAATTTGAGCCTGTATGACAAAGCACATACATTGTGGTCAGGGGAAATCCTGTAACCTTGGGGTTCAAATAGGCCTTAGATATAAAAGGGTGAATTATATATGATAACTTTTGCTTTGCTTCTCCAGTTTGTGCTGCGTGCAGCATGTTTTTCAAAAGGAGGTGCACAATTGCCAGAGTAAATAGCATCCCAAGAGGAAATCAGCATGACCTAAAACTGTTTTCATTGGTCTGTTGTTACATTTATGGCCAAGAACACAGAGACAAAGCAACTAAAGGAATTCTGCATTCACATTTTTCTAACCAGTAATGCATATTTAAAATTATATGCAAAACCACATTAGCTTATGCTGCATGAGATAGAGGAGAACATTTCCACCTAAAAGGGAAAAAAAAAAATTATTCGAATTACCTGAACAACACACATTGTTTCTACTTACCAAGAGACAATTTTTAAAAATGGTTGCTCTCTAAGCACAGTTGATTGAATTAAAATTTCTGAGGGAAGGAAGCAGCACTGAAAATGCTTTCAGGAGTAAATCCAGTCGCAGGTAAATCTATTCCCTTGTCAGCTCTAATGCATTTTCTGTCTTCAGCCAAATGAAACTTGTGTATCATTCAGTGAGCACAGCTCAAATGTTTAGGCATCTCAAATAACTGCCTGCTTGCTTGATTTGTAGATTTGATCCTTTCTAGAATAATTCAAGTAGGAGGTGATGATAAATACCCAAGCAACACTTTATTTACCTAGTGCAGATTGTCCTTTTGTAGTTGTGCTGCTCACATTCCTCTCTCACCTCCTGTTTCTCTTAAAAATTGCCTATCAGAAACATTTTATCTCCTAATTTGCCAGACTGCTTTATTTCTTACAGATCATGTTACTTCAGAGCACCACTGATACAGGTTAAATCAGCTGCTTTACCTGTAATTTCACTGTGGAAAATGTTGGTCTCACAGTCTAACTGGGTTCTGCAGTCCTACTTTGTTTCTCAGAGGAATTTTTTTTGTTGATTTTGAGACCCTTGTAATTTCCTTATATATTTCCTTCACCAAACAGAAATTGCTTACTGGCCTTGCTTATACATGCAGAGATCACCTGAACATCTCTCTATTAGCTGCAGGAACCATAATTTCATGAAAAAGTTCGTAAAACATAATCCATTATAGTCCACTCAGACCTGCTTCTTGGATGGTTGTGTTGGAAAGGAGCAGGGAGAAATAGTGACTGTAGAGTTTTGTGTTGCCACAAAAAAGAGTCACCTGAAGTGAAGCTGTGCAGAACTCACTGCTCAGCCCTGCAGCTCAGGCACTAACAATGCCATGGACGTGCTCAGGGACAGCTGCTCACATGGACTGCTAGCTCAATTTAGAGAAGGACTTTTTGTAGTAGTCTTCAGGCCTGCCACGAAAAGGAACTACTTTTGCAATCTCTCCACGTTTATTTGGAACTTGTTCTGTCTATAGGAATGTAAAATCCAATAATAATGTCTCATTTACTACTCTCAAAAATTATGACTTTAAGTTAAACATCTGTCTCATGCATTGCTCTCCACTGCTACCTTGTCCCAGTGCAGCTCTTTTTTTGGATTATTTCCATAGCTTGCTATCCTAAAACTAGATGCTTATCCTGAAGTTTCCAATCTTAGAGCAATTTTCCATTGGAAAGTTCATTTGGTGGGATCAAAGGCTATTTATCAGAGCAAATCAATAGCAATTATAGTTTTACTGCAGCATAGCCAACTGACCAAATTCTCCTCTAGTCAAAATCCTCAAAGCAGGCTGCCAGCATTTCCTCCCAAACCCACTGAGCAGGAGCTGAGAGGAGGCTGCATTTCACCTTTTAATTGGTGATCACACACATCACGTTTGCAGGCTCCAGGGTAGCTGTGCTGTAGACCATGAGTGCACCTCTAGGGCTGGTAACACGTGTCAGGTTGGCTGCTTTCAGAACAAATCATTCACTGGAAGTTTTAAAACTTCTTCTCAGATTGCCCTGGACTGCCCTGCTGAGCTGTGCCGGCTGTACATTCAACTGCACGAGCCCTACATAAAGGACCCTGCTGCCTACCCCAAGCTTCAGGTAAAGCACAGAGTGGGGAGGGTGCAAAGATGAAGCCTTGGGTTTCAGAGATGACAAGATCAACATGGGAATTATCATTCATGGCAAGTTAAAGGGTATTTTCCAGTACAGCCATTGTAGGATACCAACTCCTTGTTGAGATAAGCTTAACTTAGGTTCGAATTGGTCACATGGAATTACACATCCTAATTGCTCAGGGTTCTTGTAATACACCCATGAGACAGATCTGTATGCTTTTTATGCTTGTTCCCCTTCCTTAGAAAGGCAAAGCAGACTTTCAGCCTGGAATTGTGGAGCAAGAAGGGGTGTAATAGGACTATATTCCTAAAACTCACATTACACTTCTGTCCCCACTGCCACACTTGTGAAAAATGACACTCCATACAAAAAGAATTGCAGATGAGGAAATGTTGTGCTTTAGTTCTGTAGCATTTGATGTTGACATTGTATTGCAAGCCTGGCTGCTGCACAGGGACAAGGCCCAAAGCAGGGGACACGACATAGGGATGAGGAAATGAGCAGAGACCAAGTGTCTCTGCTGGACAAGTTCTTTCTGGGAAAGGATGCCATGGCTGTGTCCCACAGCTGAGAGAGCACTGGAGCCTGACAAAGGGACTCCTGTGTTCTGTGGACAAGGAGTTAAGCCAAGCCATGCTCTTCGACATGGTCTCAGGATAGGAAGGGGCAGGAATACATGTCCTGGATGAAGTGGATATGGATGGGGCAGGGAGACAACAGCCACCAATATTAGAAGAGACCTTAGGGTAGCTGGATCCAGTCAATAGTATCCAGGTGGGACAAAAAAGCCTGGGAATCATTGGTGCCAGGAGAGTAGTTTTGAGTAGTCTCAACTCCTCAGTAAGCAGATGACTGATTTTTGAATGCATCTCCTTCACACTGCAAAGCCACTCATGCTTGTGTTTGAATGCAGATGCTGGCATACATGTTCTACTCGGTGCCATACTATGTGATTGCTCTGTATGGCCTGCTGGTGCCTGGCTGCTCCTGGATGCCTGATCTGACCCTCATACATGCTGGAGGACTAGCTCAGGTATTTCTTTGCAAACTGTTCACTTTTAAATTACATAATTATAAGTAGAGACCTATAGAATCAGCAAGGGGCCCAGGGCTTGATCTTCCCATGCAGGTTTTGTGCTGATGTAACTCAGGTCACCTTTTGTATCTGTAAAAACTCCTTAAATTTAAGGGAGTCAAAAATCAAATCAAAATCAAATCTACTGTCTCTAATGACAACATTCCTGCTTTAGAAGATTTCTCTCCTTCTACACAATATTTTTATTGGGCTCATTTAAACCTTATTAAGCACCATGCACTCTTTAGCTGGGATCATGGAGGAAGCCCATCTTAAAGCTGTGACAGTCAATCATAAAAAAACCCCAACAAAACCCAAACACGACACACCAGCACATTATATTGTTTCAATAATATGTGTTGACCAAGTAGTTAGTTTGAAATCTATAAATGGAAAAAGCATCTCCTTGTCACACAAAATGTACAGTATCAGTGGATGATGTTGATAGAAGTTTGGGAACCTCCTGGGCCACAAACCACAGTAACACCCAGATGTGTTTGTGTTGCCAAAGGCAGACAATGATCATATTTCCTTTACTCATTCTGTTCTGGTTCTCTTAAATAAACAGCTGTAGTTAATTACTAAATGGTGCTGATGCTTCTGAGAAGACTGACCAAAACAAAACAATTCAACGGGAACTAGTAAATGACTTATGACAGACAGATGAGCATTAAACAGATGAGACCCAGGGACAATTGGTTTGTTCTGTACATAGGAAATGAAATGTGTGTGCTCAGAACACCCAGACAGTGCAGGAAACAAGCACAATAATCCTCCTCAATAGGATGGGGACACACAATAGGGACACAGCAATAAGTGTAATTCAAATACCACTATGAGACAAACACAAACCAACACTTTGTTCCTCAGGTCTGAGATAATCATGGATACAAACTACAATCCACTTTAACAGCCCAATAAGGATGGTGGAGTGACATTTTCTATTTGGGAGCAGTTACCACAGAGAATAGGACTTCTTTTTTCTTCTCTATCAGTTTATAGAGAATCTTGTGATATCAAAACAGAAAACCAGAATCTGGCAAACATTAATGAGGAAGTGTAAATGCTCAAGAGGTATTATACTGTGTTTGGTCTAAATGTAAAAAAAAATTAAAAAAAACAAACAAACCACAAGCTAGCTAAGTAGACAAGGAGGTGTTGGGAACTTTCTACTGACATATTATTCAGGTTTCACAAAAAGCCCAGACAATCAGGAAAGAAATCACTCCTTCAGAGATTTTTTAACACAAGGAAAAGTAAATCAGAAGTCAGAGTGTGCCAGCTATCACAACCTTGCAAACTTACCAGAAAGCTCAGCCTCCCAGTCTGGAGGTGATTTTCTTTTTGTTGGTTTTAAATGCTTCCTCTAACAAATACACACTTTTTAAACAGCCCTTTGTACCTTTTAGATGTGTGAATGCTAGACTTTGTTGCTAGAGTCTAAAACTCCTCTGTTGTTCTTTGTGGTTTGGCCTCAAGATGTCAATTTACACATTAGACTAACACCCAAAATTTCCCATTTCACTATTTAAAGCTTGTCCTGGCGCCAGCAAAAGCTGTGGGCTGACAGAAACTGATTAAGGGAACTATGTGTTGCTGTGCACTCTCCATATTTTATCTTGCTTCAAAGAACATTTCTTGACATTTGGGAGAGGTTTTTTTGTCATTTTTACTTTAATGCACTGCAGGATGAACTTCAGCCATCCCACAAGTGAACATGATTTAATTGATTTGACTTGGTAAACTGTGAGCAACCTGGGACATAAAACGCAGATGAACTGAGGATTCTTTCCAGATTATTTGGGTGTTTTGTCATTTTGAGGCGCAAAACACATTTCCAGGTTTGTCTACTGTTACCTTAAACTTAAAACACCAATTGATAATTAAAACATGTAGTTACTGAAACACATTTTGCTTCCTCTCACACACAAAGGTCCAATAAAGGTAAGTATCTGATGGTGGAAGCAGTGGGCACTGCTTCCTGGCAATGAACACTGCTCCTACAGAAGGGGAACACGGAGATTTTAATTAGTTTTATTTCTATCATTATGATGTACTTTTTACAAAAACAAGTCACAAAACACCATGTGATGCATCTAAACGAAGAACCTCCTAAGTGCCTACTAGCCTTTCACACAGACACACATTTACTGGTTTTCAGAATTACATAGAACTCTCAGCTTGAATGACTCCATCACTAACATTCAGACTCCAAAACCAGTTCTGACCCAATAATTAGTAGACTTTCTGAAGCTTCAGGAGGAGCTCTTTGAATTTTATATGAGTGAAGTACCAGGAGCTTTGATTATACAAAAGGGTTGCAACAGCCTCTGAACTTAATGAAATTGGTATTTCCTTATGCAAGTGAGCCACATGAGAAGGGGTGAAGAGCCACAGCCTTGCTAGCCAAAACCATTCTGTCTCATCAGCTCTCTGCAGCCCATTTCTCTATTTTCTCAAATGCAGAAAGCTTTCCTCTACTCTCTCTTAGTGTTTTTTGTAACTGCCATTTTTGGGGGCTACTTTCTGCAGTGCTTCTTATCTACCAGAGACCCTAAACCCAAGGAATGTATTTTTCTAGGTTACTCTCTCTCCCCTCTATTTGATGGCTTTGTTAGGCTCATGAGGTCCAAACCTTTCCAAAGTTATACAGTCTTTGCCTGATTTTAGTCAGTCTTAGAGAGAAGGCACAGAGTGAAGAAGTCCTAACCTTTTTCTGGGCCCTTCTCTGTCCTTAACTGCAGGGTAAGAAATACTTGAAATACTGCCTATGATTAGGCAACAAGGCAAAAAAATATCATAGAAAGTCCAAATCCAAACCACTTGCCACAGACAAGGAGGTTAATGAGAAGCAGGCACGCACAGACTGCAGCTGTCAAGCCAGGCAGTGCCACATCCAGCACCAGGCAGCTTCCAGCTGCTGCAGGAATGCCCGAGGAGCAGAGGGGCCAAGGCTGTGGGGGTAACAAGGGCTGGGTGTTAGACATGTAAGGCTACCTCAGAAGGTTACCTGCAGCATCTCACATGGGTGATTTCACAGCCAAGGCTCAGGGGTTTGTCAGAGCCTCCCAATTCTCCCCTTGGAGAGGGTTCAGTAACGAAAAGCACCGAGGAATGGCTTATCTGCTGGGAGACCCCAGCCACGGCCAGGGAGCACAACAGACTCAAGGGTTCTCTCACTGAGCAGCAGCTTATTGCACACAGGCACAGAGCTCTGCAGGGACTGATGGCTCAGAATTTGGGATTTGGTGCCAGTCTGCCTGGTACTTGAAGGAAGAACAGTACTGGGCTACTGGTGAGTGAGAGATCTGCTTTTAAGACATATCCCCTGCCCCAAGTAAGAAAAAAAAAAGAGGAGAAAGGAAAAAAAAAGAGCAGCAGAGAACAGTCATGGAAGAGAAACACACAAGATTAAAGACATAACACAATTTTCACAGAGGCAAATCAAATAAATTAAAAAAAAAAAAGTGACTTTACCGACTCAAATATCCTCCCTGGTAATGAAGGAAGAAGCCATGTGTTACAGTGAAAAACAAGTCTAATAAACAATAACTTCATTATATGGTGCATCATTAACTATTAAAAGTCTTTGCAGGCTACAGACAGGACATCATGTTACTGCTTTTTGGTTTTACAACAATTAAAGCTCACTAATGTGCCACAACTCTTACAAGACCACACCGTAAGGCTTAGATACTCAGGCATCCTGGAGGCTCTGGGAATTCTGGGTCTCTCAGAAGCATCCCCTTACAGCTCCTTCTGACAAGGTTTACTATGAATTATGAGGAACTTACTATCAACTTTGACGCACAGCCAGCCACCCTCACAGACAGGCAGGCCTCACAATCCCCCACAGAGAAGCAGCAGCTTGTTCACCCCAGACAAGGCTCTAAAACACAACCCAGAGGCTCTCAGTGTCTGGGTGAGCATCAGACAGCCCAAACCTCGTGCCTGAGGAGGCTCCCACACCAGGAGAGGCAGCAGGGGTTGGAGCAAGCCCACCCAGGTGCCAAAGGCAGAGCCTGCCTGAGGCAGGTGAGAACAAATGGGCTGCCAGAGACACAGTGAATTACCAGGCCAATATAAAAAGGCTGCTGACAGTGTGCCCCTGAACATCTGTTTGCTGTGTAATAGCTATTTACAGAAACATGCTAAGTGGCACTCTGCTGAAGTGTGTTTGTATTTGATTTTGTTGATTACTTTGTTTCCTGGCTCAGGTTTGCTCAACAAGCTCTCCCAATTCAGTTGAGGTGGTTGGAATCACCTGAAAACCAATTTCCTTGTCTGTTTTGATGGATGGTCTCAGCCTAACCTTTTGCTAGGGTGCTGTATTGAAACACCTGCACTTTATTTCCCTTTCTACTTTGCTGTGACCAGAACTGTGTTCTACGTGAGGCCAAAATGACTCCTGCTGAAGCCAGAACAGAGGACGTGATTTGGCCATAGTGTACTCCTCTGTGTTCCTAAAATCCTCCTGTCCCAGTGCTCTCCTTATGGTCAGAATGATGTTTACCTTCTCAGATCTCCTCCACTGCTAACTAAATAGCAATAAAAAAATTGGACACACAATAGTTAATGTGAATGAGCTGTGGCTTGAAATAGCAGGTAACAGATGGAAACAAAAGACACCGACTATCCTGACACTTCTATCTTTAAATGTTTGTTTATGCTAAAAATATGCTTCAGGCCAGGAAGCTTGTCTGTGCCTATAACCTTCACTGTATGCTCAATCTATACTTCAGAACAGCCCCAGCCCAAAAACCAAATATTGCAGACGTTTTCTGAAATCATCAGGAGTTCTGAGATCAGAATCTGGAACAATCTGGGTTTAAGATTTAAAAATCCAAACCAGAACTAACATGGGTTCCAAGATTTTACTTTCTAACTTTATTCAGAGTGAGCGTCTGGCTGCTTCCATCGATGCCTAATTCCCAACAACCCTCCCAGGCAGGTGGGTGAGAGCTCTCCCCCCAAATGGGCTCTGCAGGGATGTGCCCTTCAGTGGCCACTTGTCTGGGGAAGGATCATGAACCCTCTTGCACAAATTATGACCCAGAAAACCAGGTTGGAATCCTGTGGAATGATCAGTTCCACCATGTGCATAAAATAAACTTCTTACCATGCCACTGATGGTTCCAGTTATGCCTCATACACCCAGATATTAATGATTTTAGTTTAGACTGTATTTTTATATCACTGTGCAAAAGTATGATGGATAATTCTGGAATAAGAATAAGGGCTGGCTTGGAAAATGTCACTGGAGATGCAGACTTGCATGCAGATTATGCCATCTTTCCAAAAATATACATCAACTTTACCTTTTTTTAATATATGTGTTATATACACACCACAGGCTCAATTTTCCCATATTGGTGCTTCTCTTCATGCTCGAACTCCCTACATCTACAGAGTCCCCGAAGAAGCAAAAGAGTTTTTCCTGATATTGAACATAATGTATGGGATTCTTCCCCAGCTCTTCGCTTACAGGTGTGTCAACAAGCCAGAGTTTTTTATGAAACCAAAACAAGAAGAAAAAACAGAATAGCAGAACTGGTTCCAGCTCCTGTCCTTGGCTATGTATATAACTGGGTTGGGATGTAACTGAACTGCTCGAATGGAACCCAAACGAAGTGTGTCAGACGTGTAAAATTGCACAACTGTGTAAAGTCACATGGTCTGTTTTGTTTATCCTACTGAAAAAGGGAAAATAAAGACAACTGCCTTTAGCACCACTTCTCAACATTGTGACTTTGCGCGGCAGTGGATTGCCAGTTCCCACAGCTATTTTTAAGTAAGCTGCTTTGACAGTTTTAGAAATACTGCATGAAGTTAAATAATAATAATGATGTCAGTGTTTAGCCTCTGCACACTGAAGAATAGCAGTGCTAGCAGGCCCTGCACAGAGCTACTGCACAACATGAAGGTCAGCATTGTGAAGCATGAAAAACTAACATACATAACTCTGTCACATGCACATGTTTTATTTGTCAAAAAGGATGTCTCGTGGGTCAGCCTTGTTAAAAATCCCAAGAAATCTTTTAAGAAGCAATCAACTCTTATGGTAAGACTCCATATATGATAAGCAAATCATGTAGTTTTGTTAATTCTCTTAAGGATTCACTTCTGCAAGGACTGCTCACCTGCTGGCAGCTGAGCAGGTGCTCAGCAGCACTTGTGGGCTGGGCACAGAGGGCTCCATGTGTTTCCAGAGAGGAGGGATTTTGGCTGTGTCTCTGCAGCTACTTTTGCTAATGCTGCTGGCCCAGAAACAAGCAGCAGCAAACACAGCGACCTTGGTTTGGGCAGCTTATGTTTCTGTTTGCAATCACAGCTATTTCTATGCCTTCTATGTGTATTTATATTAAAAGCAGTACACCTAGTGCCTTACTCACAGATGAATCTAGCTGATACATTTTAACTGGAAACACTTCATTTGGGGATGTTGACTTCTTGGTGTTTTGATTGAAAGGATTTTTATTTTTAAGCCTAATCAGTAACAAGAAAGCAGTTCACATGCCTGTGTGTTGCACCCTGCTCGAGGGGACCTTCAGAGCACTGAGAAATTCAGGCTGTAACTCTCTCCTGCTGAATGCTGCCGTGCAGCTCCCAGCAGCAGCCAGAGGAGAGGCCCCAGGTTTTACACCTCCAGCCAAAGGGGCAAGGTCCAAAACAACCCCAGCACACCTCAGGCAATGCTTGGTGGCACTCAGCATCCCTGGGGCAGCTCCATGCCAGTGCCTCTCCCCAGGGAAACCCACGCAGCGCTGTGGGGCTGTCACAGGACGTGCTGGCTCACAAATAGGTATTTGAGCCTCTGATGTCACTTCTGATGTCTTTAAAGAAACTTTGAATACATTCAAGGTGAATTTAATGACCTCCTGTTATCCCGAAAAGGCAAAGTACAGAAAAAATAAAGATCTCACCTGCACTTGTATCTATTATGGTCAACTCATGTTAACAGAATGTTTTGCTTTAATACTTGACTTACATTAATACCTCACATTATTACACGTATGAAGCCAAATATGACGCTAACTTAGTTGCTTACAACCTCAAACCTTACTCCCAATACACATTCCAATAAATTTATTCTGTAAAAACAATACATTTTTTTTGTTTCCTTTTTGTTTTGTTTTGGTGTTTTTTTTGTTTTTTTTTTTTCCTTGTGGTTTTTTTTTTTTTAGTTTTTTACAGTAAACTCATCAACTACAAACCTTGAATACGCAAAAGATGTTCCAAGGACAAGCATAACAAGGATTGATAAAACCAGACTAAATATGTTTCCACAATAAAAGCTGGCATAAAAATAAATAAAAATCTCTATTATCACAATAGCAACAATAATGTACACAGAGTAATGGATTTGGAATGCTTACTTACTAGTCTAGTTCTATTTCCAAATGGAAAAAAAAGCCAGAATGACAGCATCCTTTTTTAAGCCTTTTGTTATTTAAAATTGATGTTTTGTTTTGGTTTCCCATAGGGCTGTATATCACAGTAAGCTTAAAAATGGAAAGCATCCAAATGAATGATTTCAAATTGTGTTGGCATTGGAAAAATCCTTGTATTAATCTAAAGAAACACAAAAAGACTTTCACTAACTCCACATATAGGAACTAAGTCAGATAGTGTACATTACATCATGGTTTGGAGAAGTATTAAGAGTATAACTAGCTAGGTACTTCTAATAAGGAAAGGTATTTTTATTACGTTATTGAACTTGGTGGTGATCTCAACTGAAGAAGAATTTTTCTTTTATGTTGTAAACTGATCAAAACCCAAGAGATTATGGATATAGGAAAATTTAAAATTATGTTTGTATGTGGAAGATATTGTAGCATCATATGGAGGGGATTCATTTCTAAGATTTAGTTGTGTTTAAAAAATGTTGATTTAGAATGATATAATTTGGAGTCATGCCTTTTCTGTCTAGAAAAGGAATCTAAAACATGTTCAAGTATGCGATATCTTCATAAACCTCAGCCACTGGAAAAGGGCAACTTCATGCAACCAAATAATATGAAAATCAAAAAGTAACCCTTAGAAAAAAGGGTAAAAATGTCATTTCTGCAAACACAACAGATAGGAATGTGAATAATGTGCATACAAACTGGGATGCTGTTGATGGTACTAATGAACAGATGTGGTGACTCATATCAAATCCAAGAATATTAGACAACCAAACATGTAACCTTCTTGTGTTTTCCCTTAATATTCAGCAGTCATTATGTTGGTTAAGTCTGAAAGAGAAAGAGAAAAAAGTCACATTTAATGTAAGAAATAACATGCTACATCAAACTTTATACAAGTGCTGTCATATTTCCACACTTCAAAGTCACAGGTACAAGTAACCACCTGGTCTGTTCAAACAAATTTTTTTCTAGAGAAAACTGCTTTGCCTAGAAAACAGCAACTAAACATATCCCTACAAAATATTAAAGAGCACAGTTTAAAAGTAGACATTTAGGGCTGTATTCAATAAGCAGCCCCAGTGATATATGTGTGTGGGTTTTTTCCCCCAATCACTCCGCTTTAAAAATCTTTAAAAGATTTTGCAAAAAAGATTTGGCACAGCCAAATTTTGCTTTTTTCCCCTGCAGTAAATCACTGATGGGCTTCATGCAGCAGCTCAGGCACTGCTACATTCCAGGATGTCCTGCCACAAGAACACTCTCTTATTCAAATACACGAAAGCTTAGCAAGCGTGAGCAAAGATAAACATTTTCATCGCTAAGGGATCCAAATGCTGCTTCTGAAAAGGAAACAGTTTGGCTCCAGTTCACTGTAAGGTGATGACAGAAAAGGAAGGAACTCCCACTTCTACAGCTGAGTCAAGGTCAGCTCTTGCTTTCCCTGACTTTAGTGGGATCAGGATCAGACTGTCCCAGCACAATCACAGCAAGTGTCTACAAGTCTTGGTTTCCTCCGATTGAATGGAGATGGCAAAACTCACCTGATGGCCTCGGGATACATTACTGTAGCCACCAACATGACAGCAGTGCACAGTGCCTACCCACCCCTGGCCAAGGCACCCCTTCTCTACAATGCCACAAAACCTTCCCTGTGCCAGGTCAGTGCAGTTCTCTCCTCTGACAAGTGCTCTGTGAGCAGTAAAAATGGAAACCTGTGCTTTCCGCGTGGGAGGCCCTGGTGCATCCTGACTAACGACACACAATCAGGGGTTATTATCCAGTGCTCAGGCATGCAGCCATGGTTTACAGGAACTGCCTGAGCCCTGACTCCCCCAAAAGGTGTAACCAAGTGCTGCTCATCCAGCACACCGCACTCCAGAGACCTCTCTTCCATCTCAGAATCAGTGAGATCATACTTGGGGATGCTTTGGAGGGATTCACTGCTGTTCCTTTCCCTTCACACAGGGACACCCATTAAAACAACTACACATGATCAGACAATCAAACCTTGCCTCCTGCAGAGGTTCTCTTCATGGCAGCTGCTGCCCAGCACTGACAGGGAGGATGGGGGGTATCACAGCTGCTTCCTATGCTGTAACTCTCAGATCCAGTACAGAAAGCTGTCCTTTTGGAGTATGAAACATTTGCAATGCTCAACCATTGGGTAGGCATCATTCTTATGTGGGGTGCTGGGAATGTTAATACTCCTCCTCCACACTGTGTCACAGATACAGCTGTTGGGCCACAGTGTGGCACGGGAGGGACAACAGAGAGGCAGATAAAGCAAATCATCCTCTAGGGTTTTCACAGCCCCCAGTGCCATCTTCCAGCATGGCACAGGTTTTGTGTCCTGGGTGCAGTGGCAGAAGCCAGCAGGGCTCTGGTGCCCAGAAGCAGAGAGGCCCTGGGGCAGTGTGGCTGCTGAGGCCTGGCCCTGCCCTGCCGGTGCCGCCGAGCAGCAGAGCTGAGCACGTCCCGCGGTCGCCATGGTTTCACGTCTCTTCAGAAACAGATCAACTCTCATCATCTTTGTTTGAACAAGTCTCTCAGCTTAACTGTAAGCTATGGTACAACGTGTGCCGTGCTGCCCAGAGCTGCTGCACACAAAGGAAAGAGCACAGCGTCTGACTGACTTGATTGCAAAGTTACTGCTGTCAATGACAGCACAGAGAAAACAGAGCATGGAACAAAACTAAATCCAAACTGCTGTCTTTTATTTCTGGCACTGAAAATTTCTTCCTTAACAGTGTCTGGCAACTATTTCAGCCATCCTGTACTTTAAAACTGCATGGGCAGAAGGATAATTATTTACTTGCTCTGTACAACAGTCATTATCCCATGTTGGTTTGAGGTCAAAATGGTTACAGGATTTGATGTACACAGAGCCGCAAATATTTCATCTCTACTGGCTGCTTTAATCTCAACTTGTATTCAGACATTTATGTTTCTCCTGAGTTATGTTCCATGTCCTTAGCCAGCAGTGCTGTTATCCTGAGCTACTGGAAGGCAGCAAACAACACAACTCTTTATACCATATACCATGCCAATATTTGATTTTTACATAGAAATTTTTACTGTGCAATAGTTAGATACATTTTTACAAATGTTGCCTTTTGCTTTGAAGGCTAGATTTGAGCTTGTCTCAAATTGCAGAAAAAAAATCAGACAGAAAAACATAAGCTGTTTTCATTTTTTGGACAAAATGCTTTTACACTGAAGTGAGCCCTAAATGCTATGCTTTCAATGCTGATAACGCCCTAAACCTGCTATGCAGCCTAACCAATATTACTCTTGATAAGCAAAGAAGAGCAAAGGAGCCAAACATCTCAACCACATCAGAAGGACACAGTGAACCTGTGCTTCTCTGGCCAGTTTGGCCATTAAACTTGTCTTTCACTGCAGTAACTGGGACTGTTGCTACCCCACAAGAACATTACAACAAAGAAGCCTGGACACAGGCTGTTTTAAATATATTCTCCCAAATGCAATGGTGTCAGATGGCAACACTTCTGGACCTGATTTTGATCCCCTTATTCATGCTAGCAGTTGCCTCTACAAATAGATCCACTGACTCAGTTGGTAACTGATTGTCAGTGTGAGTAAAAGGATCACAGTCCTTTACTCCATTTTAATATTCAGGCTGTACCAGGAACAAGAAAATGTATTTCATTTCCAGCAAATTTATTCTTCTCTGAAGGCAGAAAAACCATTCACCCCCTGCACCTGTACACGAATGCCTCCTTTACCAACACACTGCCCAGACTGTCACTAAAAAGTGAACACCAAAAGGAAAGCTTGCCACATACCCTGTGTGCTGACCCTGACATTCAAACACTCTCTAATAAGGCCAGAACCACATCCAGCTTTTGAACATCAGTATGTGGCCATCCAGAGAGTAAAAGTAAAAAGCAGTTTAGGTGTTCAGTTATAAAGATTCAGTTATGCCAGCCAAGAACTAAAGACAGGAGTCACCAGAGATTTAAATGTGGAATGTAAATCTGCTGCTTGATCAATGAATTCACTGATTTATGGGCTAATTTAATACCATGACAGTAAACAACACAGAGCCATGAATACCCTTCCAGCAGAAAATTCTCTTTATGTGGTATTCTGAGAAAGCCAAAACAATTTAGTATTTAACAGCAGAGAACAGTCCTGGGGAGATTCTGTGACTCAAGATTTGAGCAAACTCTGGGATGGGCTGTCTTAGCTAATATATACTATTAGTTAATTAATATCAGATAATTAACCCCTGAGGTTCGGGCTCTCCTTCTTTCAGGGGAAGGAATGAGCCAAAGAATAGCACTTAGGGAAAGAACTTGAGAAACAGGTAGTGACAGGACACAGTTACCAGCTGTGGCTGAGACTGAGGAAATGTCTCTTTCTTGAGAGTGTCTGTACTACTCAAGAATAGCTGAGAAACTTAAGGGATGGAGATAAAAAAAGAAAGCACCTTTGTCTACCCAAGGGATAAAAAGAAAATCACAAGTTGAGCCCTTGAACAGTATGAAATTGGCTGAAAAAAATATAATAGCTTTGAAAGTACTTTTATTTGCTCTGGGTTTGAGTCTTCAGGAAGCCATCACTTCGCATTTTCAAGCTTACCTCTACCACCTGGAGGTTAGAATTTTCATTAAAAAATATAGGTGAAGGTGCTCCTGCAATCATTTGACTTTGGCTGTTAGCCCTTCAAGAAGATCCCTATAATGCTGAGGGTAAGAGTGTGATTAAAAGGCAAGATTCCACCTGATCTGAGGAGGGGAGATGTGTCTTCAGCCTGAAGTCCTGGCATTATAAAAGGTAATTACTACCTCATTATTAGTAGTCTTACTAAGAGAAAAGCTGCTTGCCTCCTTGAGGCAGCTCTTGCATGGTCTGAGGCCTGGCAGGTGCAGAGCAGCAGGGCCAAAGGTGCTCTCAGCCCATGGGGAAAGCCTTGGGTAGGGTGGCCAAGCCACACGTGCCTTCCAGAGGTGGCCCAGCCTCCAGGACCAGGCAGCAAACCCATGGGAATGAAACACGCCTGCCCTTGAGATCAGGGCCCCAAACCCTTGTTCTGTCTCTGCCTTCAGGGTGTCCTTGTACCCTGTATTTTGGGCAGTGGTTTGTGCCCTGTGCCCGCTCCAGAGGGTCCTGGTGCCATCTCAAAGCCACCCCAACATTCTGGTGTGGCCGATGTGGGGACAACAGAGTGGTGGGTGCTGCACACAGCAGGGGAGAGAGCCCAACTTCTTCACACTGCGTGCTCTTCTCACCAGCTAACTGACTCTAAAGAGACAATTATCTCAGGTGGTGTCTTTGAGCACATCAAGACATTCCTCTGAATCCACATGTGTGAACAAAAGGATCATCTCCCAACTCTGCAGGCACATGTTGGTCTCTTTCAACATTCCTTCCTAGAGCAGAGAAGTTCAAGAGTGTGGGCCAGAGGAGCTCAGTGCCCTGCAGCAGAGCCCTGGTCTGGGTGTCCAGCAGGATGTGGCTGCAGTGTCCAGCTGGCCCCAGCTCACCGATCTGGACATGCTGTGGGGCTGGCTAGTTAACAGCAACTGAAAAAGAACCTGCTACTCTTTCCCCAAGTGTCCTGTGTCTCCTGAAGGCAGACCTTCTGAAAAGACTCTTAGTCTGGCTCTGAGGAGCAGCAGGAGATGGAGTGTCCTCTCCTGGTACTGGAGGAGAATTGCACCACTGACAACAGCTCAATGAAATGCTGAAGAGATTTCACGCGTGAATGATGACTTTGCAGCAGAAATGCCCAAGGTGAAATATGTGGACTAGGATGTGAACTTTTCCAAACTTATCAGAGCTTTTATCTCAAGCTGCCCTTAAAACCATATTTCTCTTGTCTCTTTAATCCATATTACTAAAACTCCATCTTTTCCATAATGTTAAAAGCATCCAAGACCTAGAAACAGACTGGTTGCTCAAGTGTGAGTTCAAGGATGAGTGCTGGGGCTGCAGAAGTCAGAGCAGAGACACCTCTACACATGGCTATGACAGTGTTAACTGTGAATATTTCAAGTTGATGCTGGCAGGAAGGACAAGACTGTTGACAGTATTTCAGTATTTCAGCAGAGAGGCTAAAATATCTGCAATCCTAAAAATGCTGAGAAGCACTGTGATGTTGTAGCATGCTGGACTCTACCTTCCAAGCATGTCACAAGCATGTCACACACAGAAGAAAGAGCCATACAAATGTCAGCAGCCACAAAGCCAACATCCTGTGTGACTTTTTAGCCACTTAGTCTGTGACTGACCTAATTCAGCAAAAATTTTGTCCTTACATGGAAAACGTGCCTGAAATTCACAGGCATATCCTCTCTCACTGCCACAAAGACAGGAAACACAGCAGGCCCTCCTGCACCTCCTGCCACCTCAGATGCATCTTATGAACAGTTTTCTCACTCCAGTACCTATCTGAAGAAATGGAAGTGTCACAGGATTCACGAGGCAGAACGTGGCCCACACTCCTCAGCCCCAGCCTCTGATGCTCTGTGGGTGAGGGGCTGGGAGGGCACAGCCAGGCAGTGTCTCCTTGCATCACTCTCTGGCTCAAGCCAGCAGCTTGCTCAGAGTGAATAGGAGGCACTCAGGACACATTTTCCTCGTGACCCCATGAGCTACCTATCAAAGTCTTTATAAAGCAGAGTCACAAAGCAAACACACTGCACTGCAGAGAGACACAGGGAAAGGAAGCTCTGGGAGGAGTCTTCTAGCAGGAGACAACAGCAGCTCCCCAGAGGTTGTGTTTTGTGAGAAAGGGCTGAGGCTGAGCACGCAGCTGGGTGCTAAGGCACCTCAGCAGTGTCAGATGAGAGCCTGTGCTGGCTGGCCTCCCCTCACACCTGGGGATTCGTGTCACTCAGCTCCTGTGACAGCCCAGCCCGGCTGCTGCCCACGTGGCAGAGCCTTGGCATGGGAACTGCACAAGGACTGGGCCTGAGTTGGAGCTGTCAGTGCTGGGGCAGAGAGGCTGGGGCTGCTCCAAAGGCTCAGAAATAGCAGGGGGTGTTAAAGGGGGCTGAATAACCAGTTGCAATGCTAATCCCCCTGCTCAGCAGCCTTCCTGTCTTGTTGTGGTCACAACAAAGTAATATTGGTATGAACACACAACTGACACAAACACACAAGGAGATTGTATGAAGCTGCTCTGGAGCAGACTGTATATCCTGTCCTGGGAAGGTCACAGCCCAGGGCAGCATCTGCTGCAGTGAGCAGAGTCTGTAATGTGCACATGAACCCTCGTGAACTCCGAACAAGACAGTGGGACTGCACAAATTAAACAAGTGTGAAAGGGTAAGCAGGCTCCCCCTGTTAGTGAGCCAACATGCATTATGCAAACAGTCTGATTCTGCTCTCACATCAATTTTGCATCATTCCAGCTCATGGTTTTCAGTGGCTCCTCTCAGCTGACATCTATGCAAGTGCTGGAACAAAAATAATGCTCTTTTCTCTTTCAGTCATTTCTCTAGAGCAAAATTTGTACCAGTGCAGGCACCAAGTCCATGTTTCTGCTCTAGACACATTCTGAGCACTGAAATGTAACCCAAGAAGGTGGCACGTGGTACACACAGGTCACCCCTGGCTCCAAAGCCCCCCAGGAGCAAACTGCATGGGAATGAATGACAGGAACAGAAGATTACCCCTTCACTGGTTTTCTGCAAATCTGAAGAAGTGTTTCTTGTGTCATTGCCTGCGTCCCCAGCATCAGAGCTGCTCTTATTTTCTTCCTCTTTGCAGTCCTTATCATCTTCATCTCCAGGAGATTTCCGTGACTGCTTGGAGGATTTCTAAAATGATCAACGACAAAGTTAAAATTAAAACCTGAGCTTCAGCCATAGAAAGACACTTCTGAAATGTATGTGGAATGCTGTCTGATCATGCAGTTCCCCGTTCAAGGTGAATATTGGGGAGGATGTGTGGGGTGAAAAGCATTTTTGAGGTGAAGTAGCTGGAGTTACTGCCACCAAAGATGGAAATTTCTGTGGAATTCTGTGCTCTGCACAGGTTGGCAGCTCAATTGACTGAAAGACAGACACAGTAACTGGAGCTGGGTATTAGTGTTGGGTCACCTGTAGGTTTTGTTAGTTAATGAAACAGATGGTACCAGCTTGACAAAAGTTTTGATTAAACACAGAGATGTAAAATGAGAATAACATTAGCAGAGCTGCTTTCCATACTTTTTTTTAGTGCTGTCAGCTTTAATATATTAACACTAGAGCCATGTGGAACCAATACATCTTTTCTGCTCCCTTTATGTTATGCAATTCTACAGTACAAAAGGATAAATTGTGGCATTAAGCCACCATTTTCCTAATCCTCTGTTCGTCCAGAGTCTTCTGGAAAGAAGATGGTAGACTAGACCTGAATTTCTAATGTAAAACACACAAAGGGGGTGAAATTATTTAATACATTTTGTTCAGTGGATCAACCACAAAAATTCACACTCTCCCCAAACTGAGCCTGGATCAGACTGTTTGCTTGCTTCTTCTCATTTCAATTAGTTTTCACTTTCAGAGAAGAACAACATGAATGTGAATAAATTTCCTCTGCCACACTCTCCACAATTTTTCAGGCAACATACAGTCCTGGAGGCACACACAGCACCAGAGGAAGTGACTGTAATGTTGCTCCCCTTCACCCAGGTGACAAGTGAGAAGTCTACCTGAACCCAAAGGTGTCACTTCTCAAATGATTATGTCCACCAGCAATTGTGAGACAGACACATTACTCTTAGCTCCCTGATCTACACTGTTACTTAAGACACTTAACAGGGCTGGTAGGTACTACAGTGCAGGTCTTTTATCTACAAATTGAGCAGCCTACACTCTGCTTAATGAATTAGTTCTTCCTCCTTACCATTCTGTATCCTGGACTGAAGTATTTTACACTCAGCTACAAGAGAAGCAGCAGAGCACATCTGACCCTACCAGATCTTTCAGCATCTGGGGTATTCTGGAGATGGGAGAAGGAAGCTTGAATTCTCCTGGACAGGAACCAAACCTGAACTCATGACTCTCAGGAGGCACACTCCCAAGGGGTTTTTTATTCTTCATGGGCAGAGACCTATCTAAGATGACCAAACCTATCAATCCATCTTTGCATAGGTTTCCTTTCCAGCCCTTCTGCTCTCCCTCCCATAGTTTCACCTTCTTCTCAGTGTGTGGGCACTAGAACAGGGCAGAGTATTTCAACTGCTGTCTCACCAGGGCTGTGTACAAAGTAAGAGCACTTCCCTTTGCCTATTTGAACACCACTGATATGGTACTGGAATCAAAATGCTAAAGGAGGAAGAAGAGATTTCCATGAGGTGAACAATTCCAATTACACATGCACATGGGTAACAAAAGAAATACTCAGAAGATAACCTTTGAAGTGTAGGATTTTTTCCGTTTTGAGCCGGCTTTTTCATTCTTTCTTTTTCCTTTTCCATCCTCTTCTACCCGATCACCTTCCTCCTCACTGCTGGCATCTGCCGTATTTCCTCCTTCTCCTTCAGTTTCTGAGGAGCTCTGTTGCTGAATTGCCTTTAAAATAACAACAACAATAATAACATAAACAATAAAAATATCACTAATACCTATTACTTGATTTTTGTTCTGCACTGAAGATAGAAATACTGGAAATGGACATCTTACACTTTAATAGTCAGGAAGAGCTCAGATTATTCTTGCAATTATCAGGAAAAAGGGCTGCAAAGGCAATTTTCTCAGTCACCACAGTTATCAGATGCAGATTCTGGGATAGTGTGTTCTGAAGGGTTTACACAGAAACAGAAGATCTGATAACAAAAACGTGTTTGCTGGAGGAGAACTAAGAGCTGCTCAGTGGAAAGACCTGGCATGTTCTACTTTGGGAAAAACTACTGAAACTTTTAGACTTTGGCTGCAACAGAAGAGACTTTTTTGTGAGAGAAGATGGTTGTTACACTCCCCTCAAAGGCAAGATCTCTGTGTTTCAGAAAAGCAAACCCTGACCAGCAGGCTGAGCTCTCTTTGACGGCCCATCTCCCACAGACTATTCACTGGACTTTTTTAAAATCCCCAAGTGTATGCAAAACATGTGTAGGGCTGAAAATATGAAACAGGAACTGAGAGAGGCAGCAGCTTTTCTGCAGGTGGTCTGCATGTCTCTGGCTTGTAGAGTTTTGTGATAATAATGTAATAGGTGTTTGCCTTCTTTTGGAGGTGATTCCTGCCTTCAAAGGACCACATTTTTTTAATGAGAAAAGTTCTTTGTTTTATACAGCCCACCAACTACTCTTCTTTCCCTCTAGCTTCTCTGACTTTCTGCTCTGGACACCCAACAGGGAGAGCTGTTGTACAGCAGCAGCTGCCTCCTAACAGCAGCTTAACCCTCCACGTCCTCTCAGCTTTGGCACTGTGTGTTATATATTGCCAATGTAAAAATCAGAAGTGCAGCGACCTTAAGGTCTGTGTAAAATACACGGAGCCTGATATAAAAATAAACAACAGAAAGGAGAAGTCAGAAATTATTCATGTTTGTACAGGAGTAAATAAAACCATCCATTTTTAATTTAACTAAATCTGTTGCAGAATTTTCCACTTCACCACCCTAGAATATCATCGAAAGCAAAAGGCTCTGCAGTATGATTAAAGTTCCATTTGTCACAGAGTGCGAGACCACAGCTGTCTTTACATTACACAATTACCAAAGCTGCAAAACTTTCTTGCTCCATCAAAACCAGAACTGTCCACATCACTCTTAAAATGTGCACTTTGACAGAAGTCAAAGAAGAAAACAAGAAAGATAAGGAGGAATAGGTGTGAAAGTCATTTACCTGATATCCAGTAAACTTTACTCCAGGGTTGTTTTCTATTTCCCACAGGCCTTCATTAAATCCTTTTCGCTTGTTCGATTTCCCAAACTTATCTTTATATTCTTTATATGGGAAAAGGTCTTTGGGCCCCAGGAACGCACTGCATTTTAACAAAGGTAACATTCAAAAAAGGACTTAAAACACTCCTCTTCAAAAAAATCAAAACATTAACAGTGCAAATGTTTTCCCTATTCTTCTGATCATTCCTTCATTTCTTTTCTAGTTTTATTTATTTATTTATTTGTCATACTGGCTTTGAGTTACTGCTGTGAGTCTGATTTCATAGATTGGCTCACCATCCTGATGTCTGATGCAGTAAAACCACACTGGGTATCTCTAGGAACAACTAAAACATCTCTATTCTATTAACCACTGCTGGGAACTGGTACTTGAGCAGTTTATGAAAGGGATTATATGATGTCATTGCTTGTGATAGCAAGGGACCAAACTTCCAATCCTACTGTTACAAATCCAGAAAGGCCTAAAAATGCCACATGAAAAGTTAAAGCATGTAAGGAGTGCCTAGGACCCGTGAGCCAAAATTTATCCCTTGTACCATGGGACAGAAAAAGCAGTGGCATTTATTATTATCTATACTGCCAGTAAGGCCAGGAGCTGCTTTCTCGGAATCAGCCCCCCACATACTAAATTCTGTACAAACACAATAAAAATGCTCTTTCCCAAAAATCTTGTAATTTCATATAAGACAAAAAACAATGGATGAACATAGGCAGATGAGTAATACAAGGAAACAATGAGACACACAGGGTGCTTGTGGCCAAATAGTTTTTTAGACAGCAAAGGAGGGATTTTGTGCTCTGCTGCTGCCTAAGTCAGCTATGCACTGGGCCAACTAATTTCAGGCACAGGCACCATAGTGCAGGGAAAAATAATTATTAAAAAAAAAAAAAAGAGTGATGATTTATCCTGCATTTTCTACACATATTACAGTAAAACTCTTAACTTCTTAACCCTTAAACTGAAGAATGCATAACTTTCTTTTCATTGGGTATCTATATCTACTGTATGCTGCAGCGTGACATTGAGATTGTAATTGCAAGTTAAATTAAAACAATGAAGGCAAAAAGACCCTGTCATTCCCACATGTAAAGATTCTGTGTCATCAATGACCAGAGCTCAGCAAGTCCCAGTGCCCTTCACCTTAATCACTGTCTTACTTTCCTGATGATCTTTGCAATTAATGTTAACTCTCTGGTCTCCATTACTGTGGGATTGTGGAGCTCCACCATGTCCAACACATTTATTTTTGTAACCTCACCACAACATTGGGAATCTGCCCTTTTTCGCAGATGGGCTTCTGAGGCACAAAGATTTGTCCAAGGTCAAACTCAAACTGATAGCAGAGCACAGAGGAAAAACCAGCTCTCTTCAGTCTCAGTCTAATACCTTAATCACAGGATCATATTTCTTCCTTTCTGTAATCATTATTTCAGATTAATGCCTGATTTATGCCCAGCATTTATGAATGTGCAGAGTTCCATTCACTTAAATCATCCCACTGGCCAAGAAGTTTGCCAGTGCAGAGCCAAGTGGTTGCTAAAGGCATCAGATGACAAGTCCTTGAGGAAAGAGCTTCCTTCTAACTGCACGTGAGACAGCATGGGATCCACACTCAGCTGGATATTGACAAATATCTTAATTATATAATTACAAATATAATGCATTTCTACCTGAAAGCCAAACAGTGACTTCCAAACTAAGAGATGTCATGCTAACATTAAATGCTACAGTAGAGTAAGGGTTCTGAATAAATTATGTTATCTATGCTTTTGCTAATACTAGGAGATGTCTTCTTGTTGTCAAAAATATGAACAAACAGTTCTAAGAAAAATAACAAAGGAAAACTGTATGAAACTTCCTGCCAGCTACCTTAACTTAGCACAACAGTAATGTATGGAAATGTTTGTACAGCCTTTTATGTACAGTAAACACTGAAAAACTGTCTACATCTTTGTTTGAAATAAATTTATTGCCACTGGGAGAGTATAAGTTTCTACTGCTCTGCTATAAAACTAAGGAGCTGCAATCCACAGCTCATTTTTAGCACTTAAGCTTTTACATTTATAAGGTAGGAACTACAAACTGTTTTCCTATTTCAGATGCTACAGTGAGATCATGAGCTCACAAAATCCAAAACAAAAGGGATTATCAGTTTGGGATTCATTCATTCTGGAATAAAAGTGGACAGTTTTTTTCTTAAATGTATCTCAAAAATGATGTTTCCATTCAAAAAATAATTACAGTTTGATTTCTCATTTGAAAGCATTGTAAGTTTATTTGACTTTATTCTTTTCAGATTATTTTGTGACAGTAGTAGTAGACCACAATATATCAAAACTTCAGGTTGTTTCATTCCAGCAAAGGGAAGAAATATTTTAACTAAAGTGAGGTTATTATGAACTTCATAAAGCAGAAACTGCCTTTATAGTTTTTTTTTTTTTAAATAAAATGTGATGTATGAGCTATGGAACTTATCATATTCTGGAATAATATTAAAATCCAAAAATAAACAATAAATTTTTAATAAAGCTTCAAGCCTCTAACATTGACTTTAAAATATCATCAGAATTTCATTTTTTCCAGTTTTAAAGGAATTCTAGAAAACATCTTACCTGCAAAATTAGAAGGAAAAGTTTTAAAATGAAAATATTTCATGCAAAATGGAATGTGACTCATTTTTTTAGCTACCTCAGAAATAGTTTAAAGACATGTACATTATAATCTTGAAACTCTGTACTTTGTAGCAATTATGATGAGACCTAACTTACCTCTTGTGCTCTGATTCCCTTCTTTCCCTATCAGCACAGCCAGCTCAGTTCTTCTATCACTTCTGTGAGCTCCATCCTACAATATGGACATCCCAGCACAAATCTCCCAGGAATGCACATATTTTAAAGCTCTGTGAGGACTGCCTGAGACTCTGGGGTCTGCTTCCTTTCATACCACAAACTACCAAGTGAGTTCTCACACAGGACTTGAGCTCAAACATGTCCAAACACAAGACCCTGATCTCTGCTATCATGGACATCCAAGTAAAAAATGTTTGCCCCTGCCTCTGAGTTCAAGGCTTTTTCAGACCCTTTAATAAATCCATGCCAACACATTTCTTTACAGGAAACAGAGGCTTTTATGTTTAGCTCATGGCAGACCATGAAGGCAGCAGCATTCCCAGCTACTTTTAGCTTTCACTCCCATTTGTTAATAAAAATGAGTTGGGCTTGTAGGACCTATCTCTAGGCTCCCAATGGCTTCAGTCAGGATTTGTTCCAGTAAAATCAGAGGAGATGATGTTAGCTGCAGTGGAAAAAGACATTTTCAAAAGAAGAGGTCACGTTCATTCACTTACGTTTCATGAGTCCCAAAAAAGAAGATGGGGTATTTATTTGCTGGAGGCTTCACAGCTCCTTCAGGAAGTTCATCAATCTGCAAGATGGAAAGAAGTGGGAAAAAGATTATTCCCAAAAGTGGTGCCCCTCATGCAAGAATCCCTACCAAACCATGGAAGTGCTAGCACAGGTATCCTGCAGCCCTGGGGTGGGGAAGGAAAGACAGCTGCTGGTTTTTCAGGCAGGCAGGTCATACAAAGTCAGCATATGACTGAAACACTACAGGGAGACAGCAGAAGACCCAGGAGCACACGCAAAGTTTTAATGATTTCATGAGCATTATAATACACAAAGGCAATAAAATCAAGTCTGTTTAATTTAAGTGTTAACTTCAGATGCTGCCTCATCAAAGGCATCGAAGCCCAGAGGGTAATCCTGCCTGTGTCACACAGTCACCCCAATAACTCCTGCAGCAAATGGGGAACAGATGGTATCTCTGGGACTCTGCAGCTGGAAAACCAGCCAGTCTCCAGTGGTGCTTCCAGTGGGGATGGTGGCAAAACACGTAATGCACCCCAGGGAGGAGGGCCAGGGACTCCCCTTCCCCTGCAACACCCCGATAACTGCCTTGGGTCACCACTCCCCTCTCTACCCTCTCCTTTCACATTTTACTCCTGGCCAGGTACTTCTCAGGATACAGCTGCAGAGCAGTGACAGGAGGGATGCTGAGGGTGTTCTGAGACAGAGCTGGTATTGCAACAAATCCCTCAGGCTGAGCAGCACCCAGACCCCTTCTCCCGATAGCTGAGTGAGAGCATTGGTGGTGAGGCAGGAGGTGAGGCCCAGGACTTAATCTTGTCCATGTCTAACTTTGTAGTCCTCTGCAACAGAAATAAGAAAGTCCAGGTGCCTACCCACATAAACCAGAAACACAGCACAGCTTTAAATAAGATCTAAGAGCCTGCCTTCCCAGAAATGGCACTTCTGAGCACATGTGGGTGTGTGAATTTAAATGTCCAGAGAACTCTCTGGCTAAGAAAGAGCCTAATGAACCTAGATATCTACAGGGCAGCACCAGTGAGCAGGTGGTGGCTTGGTGCCTGGTCTAAGACACCTCAGTTTCAACATAAGCATATCAAATCCTGCCAAATGTCACTGCAACTGAGAGCAAAGTGCTGACATAACAATGCTATACAAAATCTGCTCCTCAGCAGAGCACAGGGATGGAACCTGCATGTTTTCACTCAGGAGGCTGGACCCACATGTGCTTTCCTTTTCTTTTCTTGCTGAAGGACCCCTAACACTGAATTCTTACTGATTAATAAGCACCAGATTGTTTTCAAAGGATGTTCTCTTTCACGGCAAAGCATCTGCTTGGCTACATAGCTCTCAAAGGAGTAGGAGCTTTTGTAAGAATTCAAACCCTTTTGGTCTTTCTGCAAGGACACCCCTTGGGGATGGAGAAATGAGAGCCACATGTGGAACTGTAACATCATAGGACTCCTTTCTGTAAAAGAAATGGATGCCTATCTTCTAGGCCTAAGTGGAACATTCTCTGAAGCTGCACCAAAATCTGGAGATCTGAGAGCACTTCCAAACCATTCCCTGTCTCCTTCCTGCAGCATGACTCAGGGGTGAGGATGGCAGGGCTCTGGCACACTGGGTCATGTGTCACCAGGCACCCACTGCCCAGCACACTCTGCAGGAGACAATCCAGGATTGTCACAGGTGTCACATGCCTCGTGGGCACAGCAATTGGACTTCTTGTACTTAACAAAGCTACTAATTTGATAAATAAAAGGAGAATCTATTATTTAACTGCATATAGAAGGAAGATACACACTGGTGAAGGATGAAAATGTGCATTCACTTTTAGCTCAGCTGTGTGTAAGGAGGAACTGAAGCAACATGACAGGCTTTTTGGTGTCCTCTTTATCATCAGGAGTACTTAGGGGAAAGGCTGCCAAAGATATTACTTTAGAGCTCACCATTTTCCGACAATAACTAGAAGGTTTTTAAGGAAGTGTTCATAATGTTGCTATTTGCTCACAATTCATTATTTAAATACGGGCATTAGACTTACTATAAGAGCGACAAAAAGACTGCAGGGAAAAACCTCTGCAACTCCCTTTTCAAAGTGATATCAAGTCAGGGAGATATCGCATGTCTGCAAAACATTTTACGCCTCCTTAAAGATGGAAGTATCTACATGTCAGTGCGAAAGAGGCTGTGCTGGCAGTTTACCAAGTACAGGGAGGGGTAACACACCTCGACTGTCTGGATGCCATAGCCATCCTCCTCTTTATTGTGACAAGGAAGATGTCCAGATACCAGACCTCAGAAAAATGTGGACTCCTTTGACTGAGACAAACCGTGTCTGCTGGGATTTGAGTGCAAATCTCATTTGGCCACTTGAAACGCGGCGCCAGCTCTGGGCTGCGTTACAGAGCAATGCACTCCAGTTACTGCCTCAGCCCTCTCAGAATCTCTCATGAAATAAAGTAAACAGCTGTAAATGATCAGTGAACAGGGGGAATGAAGACATGCTTAGTAGGGAACGCTGATCAGAAGGGACTGGGGATCTTACATCACGAAATGAGCTACGCTCCAAAGCAGTGAGGATCTCCTAAGCAATATCCCAAGTGGAGTTAAGCCTTCTGTCTTATTCCCAGCACTTAAAGCACCAAATCAACAAAGGACAGAACACACATCTGTCACGCAGCTCACCTGCTCCCCATTTTGTGGCATATTTCTTTATTCATCCAAGTATCCCTTCTGACTATGTCTCATCACAGGAAACCATAAAAAAGCTTTTCATAGCTTTTGGGAGTTGGCATACACATACAAACACATGCAGTGTAAATCTGCACCAAGCAGCTCAAGGAGAGACTGTTAATGCTCCCACTCTAACATTTCACTCTGCCGCTGAGGTCAAGACTTTTCCTGCCTTCACTGATGTTGCTGTGAGCTCCCCAGCTCTGGGGCTTATGTTGCTAGTGCTGTAACAAGGTTGGATATAAAGTGACAGCGCTATCTTAGGGCCACTGAACTCCGCAGCAAAAACTCCCGGGAATTTAGTGAAGGATGAGACCCTCTCTGCCATTAGGAAAGATCTCTTCCTGTTTTACCTGTTTCACACAAATCCCTGCATTACAGACTGTGAGAGGGGAGTTTAGCCCAGTCTCCCTATTCCCAGTAAAGCCACCTTAGCCCTCTGTGAATTGTGAAGTCCCTAAGTGCTTATTTAGCTGCAGAATAACCCTGGCACTCCATGGTGATTGCTGCTGTTTTGTTGTAGCAGAAAGCAAGCAGTACAAGCAACCATACTGCAATCTCCTGCTGCTGCACTCAGTCACAATTTATTCCCGTTCTACAGGATGTTTTGGTTAAATATGCTGCAGATTTGGATCCGATATTTTTCCCCATATCAGCAAGATCAAAGACACAGAGAGAGACGGAGGGAGGGAGAGAGTGAGCGCATGAGCACAAGAGTGAAAAATGCATCGCTGCCTTGAACCAGGAACAAAAGAGGGAAGAGCACCCATACTAGAACACAGCGTTGTAGTCACAGAAACCTCACTAATGACTAAAGCATCTGTCTATCAGAGAGCCAGACTGCGACTGCGTTTTGCTCCTGGAAGGAAACAAACAGATTCTAAAGCAGCCGCTGTAACCTGCAGTCAAACAGGAGCTCCATCCCTGCCTGAGCCAGAGCAGACAGTGTGCTGGAGCTCGCTGCCACAGAAATCACTGCGAGCAGCGCGTGGCGTGCAAATCTGATACGTGCATCAGCAGCACCATGGGCAGCCGCTTCAATTATGGCTAAAATTAAAGCAGGTGGTTTCAGATTTCGAGTTTTATCCCCTTAGCTCCCGTTGCTGTCATCTGCTTAATGAATAACAATTGCTTTCTTTTTGCACAACCTCAGCAGAGCTGCGCTGCCCAGCATTTGTTTGCCAACCAAGCAGCAGAGCTTTAAAGATGTAACCGTGAGGTTTTTTTTCCAGTAAACAAATGCCAGGCTTCTAGGGTCAAGAACACTGAACAGAAAATTCAGCTTGGTCCTCTCAAACCAGAGCAGGGCTTTATCAAATGGTGTTGCTAGTGACGACCAATGTGGAGGCAAGAAATCTGTCAGGATCCTTACGCTGTAGTTCACAGGCTACGATGTGTGTGCAGCCCGAGGATTTTGCTCTCGGTGGTGCTGAGCAATCGCTGACTGCCCAGGGAGTATTTCCCTGTCACAGGGTGGGTTTGGCAGCACTCACACTGCAGTGCTCCCTTCCCGGTTGCCATGAGCTTGGGGCACCCTGGGGAGCGAGGCGCTGGCTGGGTGGGCTGGACTGGCGCTGCAGAGCCAGAGCCCAGCGAGAAGGACAACAACAGTGGCTCCCAGAAGCACAAATCATTCCCGTGCCTGCCTGTGGGATAACGTGGCATATTCCTGACAGGCGGAGGAGCTCGCTGGGAGGGCTGGTGCAGAAACAGAGGAAGCTGCACCCCCTCCCGGGTGTTCTGCTCTGCAGAGCTCTACATTCCCTGCAAAATGGGAAACATGTCTCTGCGAGCCACGCAGAGAGCTGCACGCTTTGTGTGCGCCGTGCACAGCCGCTGTGGGCAGGCTGATGTTACTGCAGCACCGAGCAAGGGGCAGCTCTGCCCACCAAGGGCATCCCAGAGGCATCTCCTTCCAGCTGCAGGGGCAGCAGGTGTCATGTTTTATGGCATCACGAAACCTCTGTGCTGTGGATAAGCTGCTGCTCAGAAGCAGGAATTCCAGGCTGTCAGCGTGGCTTTCGACCAGACCCTGTCCTATTGCATTCCAACGGAATTTTACACCGAAATAAAAAAAGGTATTATGCAAAAATACGTTTCAAGTCCCCGTGTACAGAAAAAAACCCCTTTACATCAGCATGCAGAGATGCTTATGTGGGCACCGAAACCACAAGAACGAGTCCTTTTATTTTGCAAAAAGGGGGAATTAAAACTGCAGAGCAGTAATCACTGATTGTTTTGACATAGTGTAAATGCCTTTGATTGGCAAAAGCACACAGAACCATAGTCGAGATCAGTATCTCCCACTGAAATCCCTGGAGTCACTGCACAGCAGTTGAGCAAAGGCCTGTAGTATTTGCTGGAAAGTGGTTCAAGTTGCTTATTATTGCCCAACACATGCAAGCAGCTTGATCTTTTGCAGTTAGCTTATTAGCAGAACTCTAGATGGATAAAAGCAATGCTCTTCAAAATCCATTATTAAAACAGGATATTTTGCTTTACTACAACATTTTTATTCCAATGGATTTATTATGCTTTTTAATAGCTAATGCTACTGGGAGTCAGCAGTATAGCAGTATCTTTTCTAAACCATTATTTAAAATACTGTTCTGTAAGATGTAAAATATTAATTTTTTTTTCCCAGAGGATCCCAAAATGTAAAAAAAAAAAAAAAAAATTCCAACCTGCTTCTAGCTAAAAACTGTGACTCAAATTCCATAGTGCTTAAATTGAAGAGCAATCCAACTAAAGCTGATTGCAGAATGCTGACTTTTTCTCTCATGTCTCAGGACTGATATTTGAAGCAGAGCACTACTCCCCAATGTACATCACATACCTGAACTCCTAGTGTGGAATGCTGGCATATGCACTTTTTCACCCATTAAAAAAGATAACTCTGTGAAGGGTGAGACTAGAAGCAGAATCCAACTTAATAAGGTGGAATTGCACAGCTACAAAAGTAAAAATTAAAGAAAGTCTCTGGGCATGGAAGAGTGCCACCAGCAAAACCAAAAAGCAAAACAAGATTAAAACCAGCAGAGCATACTTTTGAGCACTGCTGAAAATGGCTGAAGGGTATCCTGCAGACAGCCAGAAATGACAATATAAAGACATCAATCCTCCTTTTTTTTTTCTGTGCATGCTCAGGACCTCAACGAGATAGAAGACAATGAAGGGTTAGTTGGAGTCCAAACAATGCTGGCAGCAATGTCTCACTAGGAAAGATCAGCAGTCTTGCAGCTGAGTTCAGCCCCTTTACATCCCTAATTAGCAGCATATTTTTAAGACAGAAAGTTGAAATACACTTTCTGCAGAGCTGCTTTAATCTCCAGTATGAAAATGGGGCCAGAGCTTAGTTCTGCATGACTGGTATCTATATGCATGACTTTGTAGATAACTCATCTATTCATGTGATTCAAGTCCTCTCTGCACTTTTGGGGCTGGTGGACAGAAGACTCTCAGAGGAGGAGACTCAGGGGATACAAAGACAAGTCTTCTCTCTGCCACTGGCCCCTGGGATGACCTTGGCCACATGAATCTCTGCATCTCCTTCAGTCTCACTTTTATGAATGGGGACTATGGGACTGTTCTCCTTATAAAGCACTCGAGGTCCACTGCTAAAATGAGAGGAACTCCTAGTAACACATAACTTCCAGCTCTGCCAGAGCTGGATTTCAGGTTACCAAACTGTAATCCTGCCAGTGGGCACAGCCCAAAATCAGGCTGCTGCAGAAATGCTCTGTTTTCTCCAAATGAAGTGTTTCCCTGCTACTGTGAATGCAGCCATGGTGCAACCACCGGGATTCTTTTTTTCCCAGTCTGTTCCCTAAGGAAAGAAAAGGATGTGATCACACTATTTTCAGTCTGACTCTTACCTGCAATAACTCAGGGACACATCAGACAATTTTGCCAAACCAGACAAAAGGAGAAAGGCCAGAGAGATATTAAGTTTCCCCATGTTTTGTGATAAATAGGCTGTCCAACAGAAGATGGGCAGACAAGTAGTCCATATGCTGAGAGACAGCTTGCAACGCAGGCTGAATCAAAACATCAGACACTAGGAAATCCACACAAAAGCAAGCCACAGAAAAAGAAACTTCTTAAGTTTCATGGCTCACAAAATTACTTTTTATTTATGTATGGGTGGGGAGAGCTTGTTTATTTTAAACAAATATTGCCAGCTCTGAGGCACTTAGCATTTACTTTTCTTCCCTTTAAGCACAGTGCAGGCTTGGTTCTCCTTTATCTGAGTTTTTCCTCTGATATCAAAATATTGTTTGCAATGTACATCCACCAAAGCAAATCAGAGCGAGCCCACTAACACCAAATGAAAGCAGTTTGTAATGACAAAATTTGGTTCCCCTACTTTTACCATCTTACCACAAATATTTTTGTCTTGAAACATACAAGTGTGCAAGAAATGCTCACGCAAAAATGCGTTTAGAAGATATACAGCAAATAAAAATTAATTAACCAGTCAAGATATCAATAAGTGAGAAATTTTAGGGACTAGACATTCACAAACATTGTATTTCTGTCTTCCCATTCTCTTCTTTAAAGCCAAACGGACATGAAAAGTCATATAATCTTCCTCCCCAAAGCATTCAGATAAACCCTGCCCTTCTGTATCTCATCTGCTCAAAGGAGTGCATGGGTGATATAAGAACTCTTCTGACTGAGGACTATTTTTTTGCCTTCCAATATTTACACCAGAATGTTACTATTTCATTGACTTTGTTTGGTTTTAAGGAAGAATGTTATATTCATGAGGTAGGATTTTTTTTTTGCCAGTTAACTTGATCAAAACACTTTCAATTAGATGCAGCCAGCCTAGAGCGTTGACATTTGGTCAAATACACACAACTGAATTTATACTTGAGGCTCATTTGTTCCACCCAAAGCTCCATACTCCACTGTCCAAGCTTTTATTAAAAGAAGTGTTGCTAGTCCTTACACTCCTATCTTTAAGCATACTTAATGCCAAAAGGTAAGCAAATTTCTGGAAGACTGCAGTCTCCAAGACTTGGCTGGCTTAATTTCCCATTTCTTTTCCAGTATCCTTTTCTAACCCAAAAAGTCAGTTGAAAAAATCGAATTTACACAATATTCCCAGGCTGAAGAATACAGAGCATCCCTCTGCACTATTTGGTCCAGCTTCCCAAAAAATACTCAAAACCCTATTGACACTACAACTTGTGGCTGAGATTGTTTTGGGTAAGAAAATGTGATGGATGGAGAACAAAACCCTTCAGTTTGTGACAGGGTGGAGACACACACATACCAGAGTCAGAGAAAGGAACAGTCTGCTTCACCTACTGCACCTCCCAGCTCCTGCTAGGGAGGATTCAAGCTTGAGGCTTTGGAGATTCCACTGTTATCTGGGCTTTTGGGTACAGAAAACCCTCCTGCTTGTCTCCTCTGTGACCTATTTTCTTACCATCCATTGAGGTAAGGGATAGAATATCAGGGGCCCTAAACACTCCTTGCCACTGAACAAGTGCCTACATACAAAAAATGCTTACTGTTACTGGGGAAAAGAACACAAAATCTTTTTCCCTTGAAAACACAGAGCACTTTTAGTACCCTGCAGCCCTCTGAGGTTCAGGTGCAGCAGCAGAGATGGGACTATGAGTGTCCTACCAGTCCTCCAGAGAGAATGGAGACACAGCCAAGCATGTATTCGTCTTCATTATGCTGCTCTCTGTGGACCCACAGAACATAAAGACTCATGCTCTCAACGTGCTCACACCAGAACATCTATTCGCAGGATTTAGGCAACTCCTTCAGATATCAAGTTGTGTTTCCTGGGATCATGAGGTGAAGCACTCTGTTACCCACCCAGCCCTGTGCTGGCAGTCTGCACAAACTGCACAAACACATCTCCTGCAGGCACTGGGGCTGCTCGAGGTGACTCCAGAGCCTGCAGCAGCACAGCCACACTCATGGCACCCAATCCCAGCACCTACAGTGCTCCTGGGAAGCTGCTGGACTGGGAGAGGCCTCAGCCTGTATTTTGGGGCTGTGGCAAAATCTAATCACCGAGCACCACTGGCACATGGGCCAGTTGTTTTGTTGTGAGGCAAGTAACACGTAACAAACAACAGCATGTGTGCAATCTGGGGCGAACGAGAAGCAATGAAATCTAATTGCAGAGGCAATGAAATGGAGTGATCTGCAATAATTTTGCAAAGGCAGGTTTTTCTGTTTACTCTGCTGCCAAACTGCAAACTCGTACCTGCAGAAGGGCTCAGAGCCTCTGAAAGGCCCTGGCTGCTCCAAACCTAACAACTGCCTGTAAATAATTATGCCCTAGCCTCAGCCACCATCTATGGTGCAAAACAAACCATTAAATCCCCAGACTATTTTGCTAAGATGGAACTTCTGCCTGTGTCAACTGGGTTGCTAAAACCATGGAATGAAGAGATTCATGGAGTCACAGTGGTCTCTGTGCAGCACTTGGACCCAGCTGTGGCATTTTCACTGGGTTTGCTTCCAATCTCTGCTCGGATTTCCAGGAGCTGCCATGAGGGTGTTAAATGCCTTCTTTGCAAAGTCCCTCAGTCTAGGTTAAACTCTTAGGAATTTTAATCCTCCTGCCTAAAGAGACTCGGGAACAAGTTTTTCCAAGCCAAGTCATACCCCTCCCCACCTCCCCATTTTTCTGCTTCCAAAGCCTCAGAATGAGAGTTTTCATTTAGTTTTGACTCTAAAGTTGCTGTAATTTACTTAGATAGTCCCTAAAAGAATAACAACTTTATTTACTAAAATGAAATTTTCCTCAAACCCAACCCCCCAAACTCAAGCAGTAGCTTACAAGAATGAAACTATATTAATATATACAAAGCACTCCATTATGTACTGTAGACCTATGAACTTAAATCCTAATTACTAAACCATGTTAGAAAAAAATAACTCAAATGAAATAATGAAAGCATGAAAGATAAAAAGATGTATTTTTAGAAATATAAGTGGCATTAATGTCAGACACAAGATTAATACATCAATATGGTAGTGACCAGATTTGCTAGGGTAGCAGCCCATCATTATAAACAATATATTTTACATCAAAACCACTAAAGAGGAGTTTTAAGCAGGTGAGTACTTTGTTTTAATTCACATGGATTAATCATGGGCTTGAAGTTGCCTATATGTTTATATGCATGTAGGATGAAGAGTTAATTTTTAATATCCGTTGTTTCTATCCAATATGTTAAGCTGAATAGATGCATGAGGTTTGTGTAAGTATTTTGTGTTACTCTCAAAGAACCTCTCAGAATATGGTATTGCCATGAACACAATTTACCTACAAAACCCAGTAACTCAGCTTCAGTTATGTCATCAAGTTTACTCCAGAATCTGCCTTCTTCTTCTGATTTTCTCTAACTCTCCATCTCTATCTTCTCTCTTTCCATCTTTTATGGCCATCACTGTTTCTTATTTCTATCCCAGACTTAGAGAGGTAACCAGAAGATTAATTTTAAGGATACAGGCTGTCAAGGGACAAATTACACACGTGGAACTGTACTAACTATTTCCCACATACATTAATATTAAATTTTTAAAACCTATGAATCAGGCATGGCATCCATACTAAGCATGTTTTAAAACAGGTTACTATTTTGTTTTAAAAAGCATCTGTAAAGAAACAGCATGTTATTCTAACACATATTGTACAAATAAACGGGAAAAGGTAATTACAAATAGAAAAGGACTTGGTTAGTGATACACACATCTGGAACTAGGAAGGACATTAGGAAACACTGGGATCCAGACTGAGTGTTTATACAGACCTCATACAAAGCAACAAAATCCAACCAAAAGCCTTTCTGTTGGTATTGAAAATTTTAGTTCTGTCACTTGCCTTTACTTTCTAATGCAACGGTGATGACACAAGATGTGTCCAAACCATGCTCCACAACCACAGCATTTTAGCCCACACTGCTTTTACCTGTCAAGGTCCCCACTTCAGCCTCACATGCAGCACTCAGGATGGCATCATTTTCAATAAATCTGCCTTGGTTCCAACCCTGACAGCTCTGTCATTATACCAGGTCACTGCCTAGCTGACACTTGACAAACAAGCAAACTAAGGCCATCATCTAGCAGCAAATGTTTCAGAAAAAGTATAAACGTCTCATTAAAAAATTGTTCCCTTTGCTCTCACATCTGCTAAAGAAGCTGGCATTTCTTCTGAACATATTGCCACTAAAGTCTTTATTATTATGGCCTTCTACAAAGTTAACAGCTAAAGGCTTGATCCTGCAGGCACAGCTGGGCATACAGTTTGGCAGCATAAACAAAGCCATTGTCTTTGCATGATGAGATCCCATCCAGCACAATAACATGGCAATTATATACACAGGTGAATCCATTCGTTTGTGAGGCAGGAGATGGCATAAAGCATCTTCTAAAAGATAAGGAGCAAACATTCACAGCATTTTAATGCTGAAGAGCCCCATCTGACAAATGTGTCTTCTCTAATCTGTTTTCATCTTTTAACAAGGAGTTCTTGTCATTTTACCAGAAGTACCAATTCAAAAAACTGTTCACAAAACTGACCCACTACCTTACAAACATTAAAAAGCTCCAAAGCAGAGTGGCAAAAAGAAATGCAAAGAAAACAAAATATTAACAGATAGAACAAACGTACTACTTCACAGACATAAAAATTCTAACCATGAGGCTTAATAACTTTATGCTGCCTTCTTCTACAAGCTGTGACAGAAATACTGACTGTGACAAAGGAAAGTAAAATTTGCACTAGAGGAAGATTTTGAAAAAGAACTTCTGATAAAAAGCAGCAAAGGAGTACCTGAAAATGTGCACATATGCAAGTCACCTGATCCAGACACCATACGAAAAGAATTATCTTTTGAGTTTGCTGCACCACTAACATCTTTCAAAAGTCCTGGTATCTGGAGAGGCACTGCAGTAAGGAATGTCAGATTTTATTTTTTTCTTTTTTAAGATGAACGTCTGCCTTCTCCCTTAGGCTGTGGTCCTACTTCACGTTTCTGCAGGCACGGCAGCACACATGTAAGCAGTTTAATTGGAATCTTTATGCAGTCAAACTCATTCTCTGCCTCTGGGACATGGTCTTTAGAGAGCAAACTACTGGGATAGGTATCATCTTCCTTCTGCTATTCCATAACACCCAGGACAGCAAAGCAGTGGATCTGTGCAGGGCAAGTAACACATGGAATTCCCAAGCCCTTTCCTACTGGGGGATAATGAAATACAGCAGTAATAGTATGCTGCTAAGAACACAGGAACCTCAATTCTGCAAACACTTCCACATGTGATTAATCCTGAATGAATGCTACTTAATTGGATTCCAGATAATAGTGTCTGAAGAAATCCTTACAGAAATACAAATTTACACTGCCTCAGATGGAAACTATGACATTTGGGCTGAAAACCAACTAGCAACTAATTAGTTTAAGAAAAAGATGACAAAAACATGCCACTACAGTAGGACACAGTGCCTGGCATGAGATGCCTTGCTTAGGTGTATTTCTTGCCAGGATCTGCCTCGCTCAGCACCTTCTTCCATGCTCTGGAAGAGGCATTTGGGACAGCAAGGAGGGAACCTTTGCAGATATTCAAAGACAGTCTCATGCTCGTAGGTGTGCGTGCAGAAATGTGCAGTCAGTTCCCTACACACAGTGATTGTAAACCCAGTGACAACTGACTCACAGTCCTGGGTCTGGGACAAATACAATCTGCATGTAAACTGAAATTCAGTCTGTAACAGGAAAAACCTAACACAGCTGGGAAAAAAGGATTGGCAATGCAAGGGAGAGAAAGCTGGAAGCAGCAATACTACAGGAAGCCAGTAGTGGACCACAAGATACATTTGAATAAGCAGTGTGCTGGAAAGGTCACAGCACTCTGCAGCAATCCCACATACAAACACACGTCCTGCCAGCATGGGCAGAGAGCTCCACGGGGTGCAACTGCACCCGGGAGAGTGATCCAGGCCTTGTGCAGGACATGGATGGACAGACTGGGAACATGCTGAATGAAGCTAAGGGAAAATACACACATATTTAGGGCAATGCACACATCAAAAGCAATCAGTGGGGCTGGTGGGATGGATTTACACACAGTGTTCAGCAACAAATTCTGTCCCAAGGAAGGAAGGAGGGGACATGCCACACGTGGACAGCATTGCTGTTGCTGTGGGGTGCAAAAGGCAGCCCTCCATGTCTGTGGCTTTGGAGCCCCCTCAGCCATCGTGCCTGGGTGGTCTCTGCACAAGCAGTAGGAAAGAGAAAGGCAAAACTCAAGAGAAGGAAGGATACAAATCTCCTTTCGAGGTGCAGGGCTCTGCTTTCTGGCATCACCTCATGCTGCTTTGTCAGCACAGACAACCCACGGCACATGTGAGTCCAAACACTGCTCCAGTGGCACCTCCCTCCCTTGCTCACACCCCACAGCTGCTGCACGGGAAGACACCCAGAGTGCCAGAGGAAAGGTGAACTCTAAGTACCCTACATCCAAACTTTTCCCAGAGGATTAAGCGGAAAAGGAGCTGCAGGAACTGCTTCCTAGTTACCAAACAACAGGTCAGAGACTAGGGTAAGTCAGGAGTGGAGACCTGGATTCTTGTTTTCTTTAGGTAGAGGAGATTTCAGATGAGGAAGATACACCATCCTCCAAGAATTAACGGAAGGGGTTGACAGTAACCCTTTATAGAGGTGTGAATGCTGTAAAATGCAGGATTTGTGATGCCAAAAAAAACCTAGCAAAAATGAGCTGCTTGATCTCAATGACTTTGTATGCAAAACACATCAGCATATCAAGGAACTAACAGCAACTTCAGAACTGTTCTTTGCAACTACAGCTTTTGGTCCTCTCCTTGCACTTTCCTGCTTCTCCCACCTGGATTGTATCTCCAGACTGATGCTACACATCTCTGTAAGGTCACTCCCTGTGTTATTACTAAATTTCAATATGTACTTATATTTCGTACATTTAGTAATCCAGCCTGATACAGGATTGATTCCCAGAAATGGTTTGCATTATTGTGCAATTGTATCTTGAGCTCTCCCAAACTTAAAGTTTCTTCTGCTCATTGCCTTTGGTATAGTTTTATTCTCTGTATTTAAAGTGGCTTCATAGATAGGTGCCTTCCAAGCCCAAGGAGGACAAAGCTCCTGACTTTAATGGCTGACACATTGTTTCCTAGTTGGCATCAGTGACACCACAGTGATATCTGTAAGGTCCCTACAGCCTGGAATTTTACCTTCCTCCCTGGCCCTACTTACTCTGCTGCATGTAGGATGTTTTGTTAACTGATGGTCTTAAAAGAAATTCTTTGGTGTATGATATTCCTTGCCCTGTTTTCTCTCTTTTGTTATATGATGTCTTCTATTCAACAGCCAAACCAGAGCTGGCAAACAGCCTCTCTCTAGGATTTTTACACATTGCTGCAAGGCAAAATAAACAGTTGTTTCCAGTTTGCATTGTCGGGGCTACAGATGTATGCTAATTAACCTTTCAATCTGCTGATGGAAAGCTGAAAGAGATGTAAATGTACTTTTCTAAGGCAGAGACCAAAGTCTATGGACACCTGTCCTTTCTAATGTTGGGCTCTGTGGCCCAGAGCAGAGTACGTAATCTCTTCCCTTTATGTTGACTCTGAAGGCATTTTCAGATTTCAGCAGGGCTTTACAAAAGGCCAGGAGGCAAAGATAAAATCCTTCTGAAATTCAAGGACTCTCTGTGTCTTTTTGGAGAAGCACTGATGCCAAGGATAATATTTGGGTTGACCTGAGACCACTTGAAGGATGGGGAACTTCAGACTGGGGCAATAGGAACTGCTTCATAACATGGGAAGTTCATTGTTTTGCTAAGATGCTGCAGTATTGACTCAAATTTCATACCTTCCTTTTGTTTTCTAGAACCAAAAAACCCCAAACAAACAAAATCCCAAAACCAGGTCTCATCTACCCTTCAGGTAAAAGTATTATCAAGCCTGTCATGTCAAACAGTCTGAGTAGAAGAAAGGAAAACTGGAAATGAATCTGCAGTTTATATCCAATTTCAGTATCAGGTTTAGAACTGGCTGCTACACAAATGAATGAAACAATCTCAGATGTGCAAAGCCAGTACTGCAGAGACCTTCCCAAGAGGAGGAAGCAAGGATCTGTTTCCTTCTTTAAGTTTTAAAAGCTTTACCTCATGATACTGCCTTGTTTGCCAAATATTTCTTGGAATCTTTCAAGTAACGGTTCATTCTCATTGCTCCCACTGTGCTTCAGCCAAACTGCTGCCTCTTGATGCTGCCTCTGCTGGAGCCCAGAGTCAGCTCATGTCCTGCCCATGTGCTACACCTGTGTTTTAAGCATCTAATCTTTCCCAGGTGTACCTGAGCACAGGATAGGTGTGCCTGCACACACATGGACAGGGGAGGCAGGGGTTAGGGATGGATGGCACAGGGGCAGCCTTGAAAAGTACCAGAGTACCTCAGGAAACAGCAAAGTAGTGATGTTCTAACTCCTCACACCTTTAAAAAGCCATCTCCACAACCTCTTCCTGCCTGCTCCACACAGACTACTTCCCAGTGTTTGTTGCTATATTTATCACTCAAATTGCAGTAGTACTGAGAGGCCTCAGGCAGGCTCATTCTCCTTATGCCTCTCAAGTACACAGTGGAAAGGTTTTTACTGCTCAGACACCACCATTTCGAACAGTTAAAATGTCCAACCTTTCCCCATTGTTATCACTTCTCCAGCATTATCAGGAAGTCCTTTCATCTATCCTCAAATGACAGTTGTATATACTTACTGTCAGCAATCACTTGCTTACAAGATTTTTATTACCCTAAATGCAGAAAGACTTTTTAGTGTGTTATTATGACAGGAAAATCAGGAAATGAAGAGTTAAGCCTGAAAACTCTGTCTTCATTTTGCTGTCTACAAAAAGTTCATTGCTGTTGGGGGTCCTAAAAGGTTCTTTACCCCCCCCAAAAAGAGATCTGTCAATTCAGGAGGGGGAAACTAATATTTCTCCTATCTTTTTGTAGTAGCAACATACAGGTTGACTTGATAGGCTAAAGGCTTCACTGAAAGGGGCACTATTCCTTCATCCAGAATATATATCCAACTATTTCCATGAGATCAGTTGATGAAAATTATTCAGTGGCTTCAAAGTAACAAGGAAAAGTATCTAACAAAAAGTCTGTGGAGTATAGGTATTAAAAACTTTAGTTGCTTGTTGCCTCAAAACTTCTGAGGCAACTGTCTTATTCTGTGTTAGCTTCATTTGGACTTAAAATTGTGACACTGCAGGAGAAAATGTATTCATCTATTGTGATTTACACAAAAAAGATCAGACTTCCACATTTGGGGCTAATTATTTAAACTAATTAAAGATGAAAAAAAACCCAATAGAGAGATTTAAAGAACTGAATTTTAAAAATGTTTCCCCATATACCCCTGCCATGCTAACAACAAAAATGGAATATCTTGGCCCCAAAATTATTTGTTTGCCAAACAAGAGCAAGGTTTTACTATGAGCTACGGTTCAACTTCATGTATAAAAATGATGACTTTTTACGCTACAATCTTCTGATGAAATCTTTTCAATTTACACCTGAAAGAGAAAGACCATCAGCTACTTAAGTTCCTTACTTTCCAAATATTAAGAGAATTTATACTTCACTCCTTGTTATTTCTGTTTCAGGAAGTGAAGGAATCAGTACTCAATGAAGTCATTAACTCACCGAAAGTGCATTCACCCCTGCTCTAGGATATGACCAAGTGTCTGCAAATAAGTTTAAATACTGTCTAAGCAACATGTGTCAACGTGGTGCAGAAGAATGAGAAAGTAAAAACAATTCCATAAAGGACTTTTTGCTTTAAATGTGCTCTTTTCTGATGCACCACAGCAGAACTCATGGAAGTGCTGCCTGGAGCAGCCACGACCTCACCATCAGTTCCTAGGACACGCCAGACCTTTGCAGTGATCAGCAACTCACATCTCATCTCAGAAAGGGACAGACAGAGACCTGCCAGGAAAAACTGCTTGCAGATCTCCAAGGACTGATGTATGAGTGAGGTACATAATTAAAGAGGGAGAGAGGCTGAAGAAGCTCTGAGTTGGTAAAGGAGAAGTCACAGGGGACTCATATTTAGTAACATTGCAAAAGTGAGGTCATAAACCCGAGCAACCAAAAGGGGGAAAGGAGAAAAGCACATGGTGAAGACTGGACAGGTCCCAAATGGCCAAGGAGAAAAGCTCAGAAGACTGCAGACCAAGTTTTGGCAGAAAAACACAGAGAAAGATCTGTTGTCTATTTCAATGGACCCTTTGAAGTTTTCTGGATCTAATCTGATTTTTATCTGTCATTCTTTGCCAAAAAAGATAAACCCTGCCAGGGGAAAACCCGCCTTCCCTTATTCTTATATTAATACAAAAACAAATGGTCTGTTTTAAATATCAAACACTTAAAATGCAGAACCTTTCTTCTATGATGTGTTGGAGAGTTCGGTATTTGCAAGCTGTCACACTGGCCATTAAAACAGACCAAAGTTGTTTCTGTACCTTGTATTTTATCAAATGATGTCAGAACATAGGCCTTGATTCTACACCTACAGCTGCACCACAATCAACCCACTGGCTCCATCCATACTTCCCTGAACTGGATGACAGAGGCTTATTTACTAAAATGTCTGCATAGGGATATCCAAAATATATTTTTAAATTTTTTTTTACTGATACTGAAAAGCTTCTGTCACTCTGTAGTAGTAATTTCTTTTAATAGTGCCTAACATTATATTACATTACGATACCATAGTGTTACGAGCCTTTCTAGGCTGTCAGCTAACACAGTCTTTAGGCACAAGCTTATCTTTAAACCCTTCCCTTGAATTATTTTAGTTCATACTTTCAGGTGCCTTACTTTCAATGCCTTGTTGGAGGGGGGACACAGGCAGCAATACTGAAAATATACACTGGGTTAAAAACTATCATGTCATCACCACGTTATGATGCTCAGCCTGCCACTGACACTAATTCCCATTAAAATGACAGCATTTACTATGTATTACTCTAAGCAATATACTGAAAATTTCACATTCATCTGCAACTCTAACGCATCGAAGTGCCCCAAACCCCCTTCTGCCATTGCTATTGGCAGGAGCTTTTTAACAGTGGCAATCATAGGAGGATTGGTGGCTAAGCAGCAAATCTGGGGTTAAAGTAGGTGTTAATTCAGAGTAGCAATAAAGCAACTGGACAAGACGAACAGAAGTCCAGGAAATAGGAACTTTGCCCTGACAAGATAGTAAATACACCTCCATAATGGTGTGACCCCAACACTTTAAAGGCTGTGTTCTCCTCCCAACACAACATCTTCTAAACAGCTTTAAACATCTATGTGTTTTACACTAAAATACATTGTCTTACCTTCTTGGGTCTCTTGTATCATGCCAAATAAATGTTACCATCCCTAAACAAACTCCTGGGGCTTAGCCAAATAGAGTTCTTGTCTCCCCAGCTGCACAATCCCAGACTTCTGTTCAATAATGGCATCAGCCATTTATTTGGGCATGTTCTTATTTTATTGAGGTCATTCCAGACTTTTTCTCTGCTCTCTACAGTTGCATTAACAGCTCCCTTCCTATTTTTAAATCAGCAGCTAATTTCAGCAACTAAGTGCCTATTGTTTCTTCAGGGTCACTCATAAAACAAACACCATTATTGATCTTTCTGAATCTACCACTAGTTTTTCCCTTTTATCTCATCTGAGTGACTATTCAAGGGGCAATTTCTCAATAAACCAGGACATTTATCCCAGATAAACCAGCGTGTCTGAAGAAGGAGATTTTTCTGTCTGTGTGTGCTAATACAGCTCCTATCACAGTAGTATCAAAGAAACTCATAAACATTAGTGATTTTGTCTCCACAACACCTTTTTAAAGGGAAAAGTGTTGTTAACTGTCTTTTACATACATGGAAGTAAGACATAGGGGGATTTAGTGCTTCAAAGGCAAAGACCACTCCTGAAACATAAAATGAATTAAATTCTTATTTTCTACATTTTAACCACTATGGCATGTTCCCTCTACTTTTGCATACTCTCTGTATATACAATTGCTATTTGGATTACAGCAACTGATGACCTGGCCAGTTGGTATTTTACATTTTTGATGAGCATCTGAAGACAACAGATACCACAGATAAACATAAAAACCATGTTAAACCAAACAGTATTTCCTTTACCATTGCTATTAAACTTCAATACAATTCTAAACCTATTTGTTGTCCTCCAGTAAAGCTATAGGAAATTTTGGTTTTGCACAAGAAAATGAGATACCAAAATGCAAAGCATATACCCTTCCAGGTAATAAGACCTAAGTGACCTCTTCCAGCCATCAGGAATCTGGCCATTATTGTTTTGGCCAAGTGTGGCAAATTCCGTCCTTCTCAAATGAATTCTAGACCAAACCACAAAGAAATGTTAAATACAGTTTGACTGCTAGAGCACTCCATCAGCTATAAGACACAATTTTCCAATGATGCCCTGGCATGTCATCACTATTTAGCCACTTTCTGCACGTTTTTTTTCTCTCTTTACTCAAAGGGATGGAAGTCAGGTTGGTCAGGCTTGTTCTTGCTGATCACTGGATCAACACAGCTTCAAAGAGAGGGGGTGGGAAGCTAATGCAGGAATTGAGAGGGCTGCCTGAGCTGGGTCTGTCTGTGGTGCTGTGCCACGTGGAGCTGGCTAAGCCCACAAGCACTGTCCCTGTGAGAGACAGGAGTCACTGAGCTGGGGACAGGTCTGCACTCCTGCTGCTGCAGCCTCTGGGTCTGAGGTACCTCAGTGTCTGCATGACACTACCCATGAGCACAGAAATACACAGCTGGCTCTGAGCCAGGTCACTTATGTCTGTGTGCTCCACTAAAGGGCAGGCAGATCACTTCTGTCCTGCTCTAACACTTTGCAGGTTTATTAAACACAGTTTAAGAAGTTTGTCCCTAGGCAGGAGATTCATGCCAAAGGTCTCATTGATGCCAAACACCATTCGGTAGGGGCAATAACACTGCCATTTAAATGTATTGTTACTTGTATTATTAAGCTACTATATTAGCATGAAATATATAAGTTTTTATGAGAACACAAAGATCAAACACGCTAATTGCATAATGAATAGGGAAGTAGCTAGCAACCACTCAAGGATCTGGAAACAAGCGAATCCCTGGATAAAAGGCATTCAGTTAATCAGAAGTATCTGAGTTGCATTCTCAACTCAAATATTTCTTTTCTCCTTATTTGTATGCAATGATGTTTTTGAGGAAGCAAAATAAAGACTAATGTCCTCACTAGGTTTTTCCTTAACTGAGAAAGTGCACATCAGGCAAAACCTGGCAACCAAGATGAAGGAAAGTCCTAGCAAAGATGGCATGAACTGTAATTTTAACAAGGTTCAGGCAGACATTAATCTACCATGAAGTTGTATGTAATGGCATCACAAGTTACAGGAGCATATTCTCTGCCTCTTGACACTCTGCTGAACTAACACCCAGTACTAATGCTCCCCTCTCCCGACAGCTCTCTTCCTACCTGATGGTAATCTCTGGGTTCTCTACAGGTTCTGCCTCTACTTGCTAAGTCATGTTAAAACTAGAGCCTGCTTTGTCTTCACTTGAACTTTCCATCCGGTTAGTCTGCACAAAGGAAGTGAGTTATGTGAACAGCACACCTATTTTTTCCTAGTCAAGATGTACTTTGTCGGGTATTATTGCCATTCAGGTGCCTATTTAGTAACCCAGTCAAAAGCTATGACCAGCTGCATAGCACATAATGATTTTTTGAAAGGAAAGAAAATGCCATTAAAACAAAAGGCCCTGTTCTGCTTCTGAGTAAACAAATGGGAGTTCTACAAAGGCTCAAAAAAGGAAAGGGATTAACATGCTTCAACGTGGTAATGGTCTCAACTGTTCACATTAAAATTTTCACAGTAAATTAAACCATGACAGAGGTAGGAAAGAAGTCAATTTTCAGTGGCTCATGCTGTTCTGCTGACATAAATTGCCATTTTTTAGGTAGTATACCCACCAACCTGTATAATGATAGAATTATAAAACCACAACCCGTTGTTGATTATGTTCGGCCTTTTGCATGCTAATTTTAGCCTGCTCTGCCAAAATAATTGCATGCACCACCTCATTATCAGGCTTCTGGATATTTAGAACCCTGTCGCTATTCTTTTTTCACCAACCTTTGCTTAAGCCTGCTGCCTTGGCCTTCCCTCCTTGTGCAGTGTCTGCTGTTCAACAACACTTCTGCTTCCCAGTCCTGCTCAGGACACCTTTCCAGCACTTACATCCATCCTTCTCCTGGGCTGTCTTGCCAAGGGTAATGCTAAATGTCTGTCCACCTCTCCCCTGCTCATCTATGTCTTCCAGCAGGTTGCATGCAACTCTTCACTATCTTCATGCTCTTTACAGTCTATAAAGAACAGCAACTTTCCTTGACTAGCAAATGATGGCATGAAGCACTACCCAATCATCCCAGCAAGGCCGGGGAAGACAAGCAAATACAGACTCACTGGTTGATGCCTGCCAAGAGTTCCCAAAACACGTGTTACTTAGTGAGTTTACACAACAGTGACCAAAGAGTAGGGAAGGGACTGGCCATGTAAGTGTACCAGACCCCCAGGGAAAGCTCTGCCCTGCGTTATTGTAGCAGCACCAGAAATGGATGTTCAAGTACAATCAGCGCTTATCTGACCGCCAAATGACCATGATGCCTTTGCACCTCACTTGTATCATGGCAGCGTTAAACAAAAAATGACAAAGGCCTGTGAAACAAAGTCAACCCAGGAAAGTGCAAGGTGCGGCGGGAGGTGCGGGAGAGCCAGAAAGCCTGGGTGTCCCCAGGGCTGGGGGGCTGCCACAGAGCCAGACCCCGCTTCACCTCACCCAACCTCCGCACCCCGAGCCGCCCCGGGGACACCACAGCGTGACCCCGGGCCTCGCCCCCTCCAGACCTGTCCCTGCCTCGGGCCGTGCCCCTTCCCCGCAGGTCCCCGGGCCCGGCCCGCAGCGCTGTCCCGGCCGGTCCCTGGGCCGCGCTGGCCCGGAGGCCCTGCCGTGCCTTCCCCTGCCCCGGGCCGCGGGGGGCGGCGGGGCCCCCAGTGTCTCCCGGGGGAGCCGGGGGCCGAGGCGAGGGAGGGCGCATAATAAACAGCATCGTTGTCATGCAGGCAGGGCTGCCGGCTCCCCAAGCCTCCTCCCCGCGATAACAACCCAGGTACAGC
>VZRF01005054.1:0-99082 GCA_013396875.1 Vireo altiloquus | reverse complement strand
CCACCCCGCCCGCGCCTCCCCCCGCGCTTTCCCCTCCTGTTATTTTCTAGGTACACAGATCGGTTTCTATGAAAATAGGAGAGCAGAGAGCGCTCCAGTCCCGCCCGGCCCTCCCTTCGCCGCTGAAGCATGACATGATTCTTTATGCGCGCCCGACATGGAAGCTGGGCGGCGAGGAGAAGCCGACCGGTGTTGGCAGCACGGCGCCCGCTTCCCCCGGCCAAAGGCGCCCGGCCCTGGGGCCTGGCAGTGCCCTGGCCCCCCTGCCATGGAGGCCCAGGCCCAGCACGGACCTGCTGGACTCCTCCGGCTGCCTGCACACCCCTCCTGAGCCCTCCCCATGCCGAGCAGCCTGAGCAAACCCTAGGCAACGGCCTGGCTCCTAAGCACAAGGTTGTCCCAATATCTGTACCCAGCCTCTTCTGCACTGCCAGACCCTCCACCTGCCTTCTCAGCTTAAAACTAAAACCCACATCCACCGAGCCACGGACCTCGGAGCTGCACAATGGGGACTTCCCCTTACAGGGTGTTTGGGATCTGTTGGCTTGCAAGTGATGCCAGTTTTTTCCTGTGGAAGGGACGCAGTGGTAACTCACAAATCCCAGATATTGCTGCTGTTACCACAAGGTTATCAGTTCAGCTGTAATGTTCAAACATCAATTATTACTGACATTTATTATATTCAAGTATTATCTAGTGGAGCTAGATAATAAAAGAACAGAAAGGTGGGTCACAAGGAGCAAAGTTTAGGAAAGGTTTTTCTGCAGGTCTGGCTGAATCTCTAGCAATAGGTCGCCCAACCACTCCCACATTTAAGATGGCAGCTGTCCTCTTTGGGTTTAGGGACACAGCTCTGGCTAGTACTTCTCTGATTCCCAAGGAAAGCACCTGGCCACAGGCAGTTCCTGCTGATGAAGGAAATAGAAGGCTGAAGACAATAGGGTCACATTTTGGTGAGGGAGTAGATGGACCATGGAGAGCACTTCCAGCCTGCAACGGCTGGTAATGGCAGAAAAATAAGATAAATAAATGATTCTTCTAGCACCTGTTCCTGGGCTGGCACAGGACCAAGAAGACTTGCTGTTTATGGTGCCCCCAGATGTGGCTCTGGAGCCCAAATGCTCCTATTGCTAGTATGTAAGTCAAGAAAGTTTTCACTCTGGGTCATAAAAAAGGATAAGCACTTCACTGTTGGTGGAAGCACTGCTGTAAAATCATTAGCTCAGGTACCAGTAGCAGACTAATAACAGAAAAAAATCCCAAAAAGCTGGTTAAACATTTAGATGATTAGCCTGCACTATGCTCAGTGCTGTTACCTGATCTGAAGTACTGATCAGTGACAGGGTTGCCAATGCAGCCACCTGCAGTATGTACATCTGGCCAAACATCTCACTTTCACTTTCACATCAAATAGGATTTTGTATCCTTTTAAACTGACACCTAATTTCAGCTTAAATTCTCTGCAGAAAAATGTAATATAAAATCTCTGAGTATAGGAGCTGGGGAGTCTGATCTGACTCTGTCCAGAATAATCTATATTCTGGACATATCTAAATAACCTATGTGCTGCCTTACCTCCTACACGTCTATTACCTCCCAAAACCAGCCTTCCCTCCAGAATACTTACTAGAGAGGTGGAGCTGCCTTTTAAAATTTTTTTAAATGCATTGTTTGCTTTTCATCTCAGATATATGAACAGCTCTTTCTAGTAACTTATTTAGTGACCTGAAATCAGAAAGGAGCAGGATGTGTGCCAATTTTTTGTAAAAGGAAGCTGTACACTTTTTATACACTCCCAAACAACAGCGTATTGCTAATGGCAAAATAGCAACATTCGAAGTGGCTAGATACAAAATTGAAACATCTCATTGCAATGTACACATTTTTATTTCCTTTTGTCCCAACACTGGTATCTGCTGAGAATGCAGTGAATGAATAATGGTTCTAGTCTGCAGTGAAGATGATCATATACTAGAGCTCCAAAGAAAACTCATCCCATGGCCATGCAAGGATGCAGCTCTCTTTTCTTTGTGTGTATAGACAGCAAAGGATAAATGAGTTGATAAGGTAAGAACTGTTCTGGTTTGGGCAGCTACAAACTCTCGAACACTCTGCCGAATAGTTCCTCCATCAAGCTATGGTTAAGGTGCTGGGAAAAGATGGAGAAGGAAAAGCAAATTTCCTTGCTGACAAATGAAAAACCAAATCAAATGTTCCACACATTGACAACACAGAAAAGAACCTTGGCACAAAACACAGAGGAGTTTGGTAATGTGCATTACTCCCTCAGCCACTTATCACATCACAAAGCCTGAGATCTCCTGCTAGGGCACCTGTATTCTCTTCCTTTCTCTTCTCTTACAAAGGAGAGTTCATCTATTCCTTCCAAACAGAAATGGAAAAGAGGAGTGAAGAGAGTTTCTTCCAAACACTTCAAGAGCAGTTTCAGATCATAACAGTGAGTGGAGGGGTGCAGAGGTTTGCTAATACATGCACTGCATGTACATAGGCCAGGTTTTTAGTCTACAGAAGCCAAGAGCTGTGTCTGTTTGGGCACAAAGATCAGCAGGTCACAGATGCAGCAACAGCCATGTCCTTACGGAGCAAGGGAGACCTGCAGCAGGGATGGGTTTCTCCTCCCCCCTCAGCTCTCCAGAATAATACCATGTTCTCTCTCACTTCTCCCCCTGCCAGACAGGTGTTTTATTCCCAGAGCAGGGCAATATATACACAAATATCAGCAGGGGAGACAGTAATGACAGAGGCTCAGCAGGCCCAGCAGAGGGAGGCTGCAGGGCCGGCAGTGTGGTCAGAAGGGAAACCCTGAGTCACCCATGACAGATGGAGTCTGAGGTAACTGCTTTGAAGTCATTACCACATTACTGAATTTTGCTTTCCCAATAATTCCCAGGAAACGGTGTTCTTAAGCTATTGAGAAGCTTTCAGCTAGTTCTGATCATTTCTCTCCAGTTCATATGGGGAAAAAAATAGCTACACATTCCTGGTTGAAAACTTTCATAGTGAAAGGATTTCATTGATTTCAAAGTGTAGATCAATCTTTAAGAAGGGAGCATGTGGACAAAAAAGGCCTAATTTCAAAAGAACCTTCCAAAGTCATGAATAAATTTTTAAACATACGTAAGTTTTGCATTGAATACTCCATGATCATAGTTTTACACACACTTATTTGCATGCAGACAGTCTGGTACGTGAATACTATCCATGCTGGTATCTTGCACTTGCCATTTTGTGAGAAGCTGCCTATATTGTGTCTGTTGAAGCCACATGGATTATTACATTTGCCTCTAACATTCTGTCCCTGGCCACCTTACAAGTTTTGCTTTCCCTGCTCAAATCTCTTCTGAGATCAGACTGCAAATGCTCTGCAGCATGGCCACCTGTACAATCAACTTTACTCTCAGATACTGAAATAAAAGTATTTATTCTAACTTACCTAACTATGGCTGATACAATTTTCTTTCCTTCTTGCATTTCCTCTTCCTATATGTAAAAATGTGTCAGTAATGTTTACCATGATTAGTGTTTTGCCTGTGACCACAGTAAGGTAGTGCTTCTCTGTTAAATATTTTAATAGGAAATTCTTCTGAATCACAACTGAGCCATTCCCCTGTGCAAGACATGTCTGAGAGCACTGTCTGAAATCACAGAGCTACTTCATGTCAGGCAGAAAGAGGCCATGATGGTTTATGTCCATCCCAACATGCATAGAAAGGCACTTACCATGCCCATTAGGATATTCTTAATTACTGGAGATAAGAAGCTCACCAGGGGATCTCAAGCTTTCTCTTTAATAAGCTTAGAAGGGAGAAGGGTGTGTATCATAGCTGGAGCAAGTTATCTATACTCAGTTTCATGAATCTTCTTATGTTATACACTCCTAATCATATTAAATTAGACAATCTTTAGGGTGATTGCTTTACATGTTACAGAGGTGTGAACATGTATCCTAGAGGCAGAAGAGACAGAAGCACTTCAGTTAAAATTAACTTTCTCTTTGGTTGGGAGCTTTCCACTATAAGCTGGGAAGGTTTGTATGGGATGGAAATGTTATTAGCAAGTATGCATTGCTGCCATTCCCTGTTCTCTACAGGCATTTCAGCTAAAGCTACAGAAGGCATAAGATGCCTACAGTCGGTGCTGCTTAACAAGTTTCAATTCAAACCTCTGGTTTTAGTTGCTTCCACATCTTTCATCATTTAACCACTTGAATTGAAATTTTCAATGATTAATCAAAACTCTTCTGGCAATGACAGTAAAAGAAATAACTGTAAAATTATCAAATTTCCAGGTACCATAGAAATGTAGCTGAGTCGCAAGAGTCTGAAAAGCATTTGTTCACACTCAACAGGGATTAATAAACAAGCCTCGTGTTCTGTCTGGACTAAACATGCTCTAGGCCAAAGTGAATGTGATTCGGTTCATGACTGGAGATGACTATGGAAGCAAAGCCTGTGAGAGGAAAAAATGGCTCCCTGTGAGAGAACTGGGGAAAGCTGGAAGGGAAACGGGAGCTAAAGCCTGGAAAGGACGTGAGAAAAGCAGAAAGGGATTAAGAAAGAGAGGTAAAAGCAGGTATGTGAATAAGAAGACAAAGATCTCAGAGCATCTTAGTATAAATCAAGAAAAACTGCACATTATCTAACAAAATTCTGTAGCCCAGTACATCTCATTCTCTGCTGGCAAGTTCTCCATACAAAGACTAATGACCTGCCACTGTGCTGCCAGTCAGCTCATCAGCTTATGTGGAAATCCACACTGCATTCAAAGGTATTGGACTCTATGAACTCCCAGTCTCTGAATGGTAACTAGCCTGAGATTTTCTGTGGGAAGGGGGAAAAAACCAAATCAGAAGGAGATTATATTAAAGATTGTATCACAAACCTTTCTAGCAACCTGAGTATTTCACATTAACTATCTGACTTTGCAACTTCACTGTTTGAATTTTCTCTTGTGGCATGTGAGTTGTTTTAGCAGCCTTTTATTGAGAAACACTCATCAAAATCTTGTACTTCTATAAACATTACACATGATATGAAGATTTTCTTGATGGATAGAAGTTGCACAATTTATGTTGCTGTTCCCATAATTTTAAGTGTTTGTTACAGACATAATTCATTACAATGAAACTAGTGACTCTCGTTTCCATTTGATACGCTGATCTATAAAATGCTTCTCCAAATGGCCAGGTGAGAAACTCCACCTCTAATGCTATAAAGCCATAATACCTAAGAAAGAAAACCGGCAACAGATATTTCTCCTCTGGAGAAATATTTTAGATGTGCCATCGAAAGTCTCAGAGATTTATTGGGTGAGAAGTATGTTGAGAGTTGAAAAGAACAATAAATTTAGTGCCAGATTCGTGACACTTACCCCATCGTAGTTTCCCCTCATAAATACTGGAGAAAAGGATTTCTCTCACATGCCCTCTGGTACATTCATCAAAATGCCTTTTGAAATGTGACTTAATGAATAATTACATCCCAACATGGACAAAAGAACATATTTATTTAAGGAGATTTGTAACTTCACTTTTGTATCACCTGAATGACAGTGTCAGAAGCCAGGAAACAGAAAGAAATAATGGAGCTAGCCTTCAATTTCGGCAGATTGCTGCTGCTTTGTACCATAAAACCCCTCTCAAGAGCAGCAGTTTGATGATGGGATGTATCTATTGCTCAAGAATTCTGACTTCCAGAACCCAAGCCCTGAATCTCATCTGTAGTACTGCAGTCTAATACATAAGTGTTATCACAGGAAAAAAGAAATTGTCAGGAGTTTCTCGCTGGATAGATTGGCATCAGCACGAGTTTAATAGAATGCAAACTAAATGACAAGAATGTCATCTCAACTGTGTTGAAATCAGTGGAAAAACTCTCATCATGTCACCTCTGAAACTTCAGATCATCCTTCTCTAATCCAGGGGCAACATCCCCAAACTCTCAGTGACTCCAATCAATAAACTGGGTCTTACACCCATTTCCCTTCATGTCTTTTACCTAGGCCACATCCAAATCTCACTATCTTCCTTTTTTCCATGAGCATTTTTTATCTCTTTGAAGGCACTTTTCTTCACATTTGACCTCTGTAGATCTTTCTTGACCTCTCCCATCCACATGTCCTCTTTCTCCAGTTCATGTGAAGCAGTGCCTTTGAGGATATGGCCATTCTTTATAAGCACTTTGCTTTGCTCAAGAGTCACTTGGAAACATCTTCTTTCTGTCATACCTATGTTTTACCCCTTGGCTTCACAGGACTGAGCACCCTGCTGCTTCTTTGTTGTGGGTTAACTCCAGAAGGCAGCCAAGTCCCACACATCCCTGTGTTGCCAACACCACTTTAGTCATAAATCCAGAACACAGCAGCATATGAGCTACTGGAAAGAAAATTAACTATATCCCAGCCAAAACCAGAACTGTTTTTTCACCTTACTACCCCCATCCTGCCTGGATTTACTACATCATCCCCCTGGCTCTTGGATGATGGGTCCTCAAAGGGACTTGGAGGTAAGGACTGAGATACTAGTGGGTTTGAAGCATTGAGGAGAGTCCTCAGGCTTGGTGGTTGTGGTGATGCTGAGGGTGATGACCATGTTGAGTGCCAGGATGAAAACAGGCATGAAGAAGTGCCTGGGGAAGTGGATATGGATGATATTACATGTGATGGGTGGCAGGGGAAGTAAGTCATCACTGATCAGGCAGAAAACAGATCAAGTTACCTTCTCTCCCTCCACCATTCCCAACAAATAAGGACTCAGCTCCCTGGGCAGCCATTCCTTTCCTCTCCAGGGCATGACAGGAAGGCCAGATGGAGGGACCGAAGTGGCTGCACCCACAACCACCACACTGGGTCTGACATGCTGTTGTTTAACCCTCCTGGTGTACCCTGAAAGATCATCACACCACTCTGCACAATGCAAGAACTGGTTCCAGCTGCCTCCCGTGAGAACTTCTTAAAAGCACATTTCTTCACACATTCCACATACCCTCTACCTCCAGATCAGGTTTCTTGTGATGGCCTGCAAGTCTGCCCCTTCCTACTTATATCTTGTCATGTGGCAGCCACATGTTGATTTTTTCTCCATTAACCAAACCTCATATCCTGCTCACCTATTTGCCCCTCAGAGATCTGCAGCCTGTACTCCTGCTCATGACATGTCCTTCTAAGAATTGTAACCTCATTTCTTTTGAATTCCTTTCTCAAAACTCCATCCCTCTCAGAAAACATGGGATAGCTGATTAGGTCTACCACACCTCTAATGAGTGAGGGTTAGCATAGGAGCTTGGAATTAAAGTGGTATAGAGGTTGAAGAGAAAAGGTCATGAGTAGAATGTGGAGGAGGAAAGGAAGTTGGCATGCTCAATAACAATTAAGATTAAAATGTATAATTAATATTACCTTGCCCAGTGTTTCAGTGATCCTTTGTTGTATAATGTATCTTTTTCCCCACAGTCTGACTTTGTTTTTCTCAACACTGCCCTCTTCAAAGAAGGCATGATTTTCTTCTGAGTTTGGAAAGTTACATGTTTATAAATAATAAATATTACAATAAAAAAATCAGGTCTACTGCACTTGCTAGCAAACAGCCAATATATACTAGGTCTCTTAGAAGTCAGGTCTGTTTCTGCTACTGTTTGTGCCACTTTATCTACTTTGGTGTGGTGAAGTAGCTCCTGATTTGTATCACTGAAAAACTGAGTTGCTAAAATGTAAAATCGCAATAAGATACGAAAACAATATAAATATTACAAAACAATACACATCCTAGCAGATGTGTACAATGAACTACAATGCTTCAGAAGAAAAATTATTACCTATCTTCACTGAGTTGTAGCAACAAAGGGCTTAGTATATTGCTGGAAGAAAAGCATAAAATATTTAGGCTGGTTAGTATTAAGAAAGTCAAAGAGAGTATTATAAGATGAAGCAGCCAAACAGAATTGGCAATGATAGTCTTATAATGGAGAGGTATTAATAGACTGCTACTCCCACTGGACATGATGCTCCTGCCTTACTCAGGCAAACCTCCCACTAAAACTTTCAGAGGGCATAATGCCAGTCTAGGGCTGAGCAGGAACTTTGGGACCAAAAGCAATATCCAAATCTTCTGTCCATTCATGTAATGCCTCTGTTAATTGCTTGTACTGCTTCCTCCCTCTGCAGCTTCACAGGGCCTGGCAGCTGGAGGGGCTGGCAGCTTGCTCTACTGGGCACAGGCTGGCCCTCTGAAGATACAAGTCACTGTTTGTTGCCATGTGGGCCATGGTGCCTAAAGAGAAGAAGTAGCATGAACATTCACAGCTGCTTTTTGTCAGCCAGTGATCAACAGTGAACTTCTGGAGCACGGCTAGCAGAAGATCAGGAGAAAGGCAAGAATTGGTACAACTGGTTAGGCACCGCAGACCTTCTGTTAAATTGTGCTGTCCCACGGGGCTCAGTTTAAGCAGGGCTCTGGGCCTACATGTTATTTGGGACCTGCCACAGGAAAAGATCTACTTTTCCATACTTCTGTGTGAAGGACAAATCTCAGGCAGCAATAGTATGAAGCTGAAAAGAGCTGCAGTTTGCTTTCCCATGCAGTGTCCTCTGCTCATTCCCAGTCTTCTACCTTGCAATGGTAGTTTAGGGAACTCACAGGATCTACATCACAGGATGTAGACTTCAGCATCCAATATAGAAAGATTCAAACCAATATAAACTATTTACACAGATGTCAGTAATGTCCACATAACATAAAATTAACATTGTTAACAGAGGATAAGAAGGATCAAGATTCAGGGTAGGAATATAAACAAGTAACAGCAGGCTGTTCTAGAACCACAAGCTGTAAGTTGTTTTACATCCAGCACTGGCCATTATATAAACTTTGTGCAATTTGTTTGTTTCAGCAATGGGACTTAAATGAACAGGCAAAAGACACTTCTATTTTGTGTTCATTTCCCCAAGTTAATAAAGTGTCAAATTAAAGCAAGGAATTAATTTCTCAGCAAATAGGTAGTTTACAATAATTGTAGTTGTAACAAAGATCCATAGACCAAATGGCCCTGCCTTGGTGCAACTTTGCTGACAGCAATACAAGGAATAATTTGGCCACTGTGTATCTGGTGTACCCAGTTCTCTGCTGCACAAGGCAATGAAAGGAAGCACACTCAGGCAAGCCTGCCGAGTGTAAAACTCCCATTAATGCTCTTGCATGACCAACAGGATCCTGCTTTTGAGTTCTCTGGACAGAATTTCAGTCTTAAAAATACTATGTAGATCTGCACATTTATAGACTACTAATGAAAAACTGGTGGACTAAATTTACTCTACATGTTGCTTAAACTGGATACATATATAATGTATAATTGCATGCAGCAAAGTAAACACACAAATTTAAACCCTCAGACATTCCTTTATTTCCCTGAATATGAACTCATTTTCTCTCTCACACATGTTCTCTCTCACACACACACACAGAGTAAGGAACCTACTGGTTCTCACTGATCCCAAGCACTCCTGTGGGGCTGGCGAGGCCCAAAGAGCTGTCTCATAGTAGATCACTCTGCCATATGTTTGCCTTTCTACAGAAACATTTGCCAGGAAATCTATCACCGTCAATGCAGCACCATCACGTGACATGACAATAAGAATGTTTATGTGCAGTGTCTCTCAGTGTTTTGCAGACAGGGAAGTATCAGTAGGAATGAGGATACTGCTCTCTTTTAACTACCCCTTTTTTTTTTTTTTTTTTTTTGGCAATAGCTTTGATCCTTTACCAGTGTCCTTCTTCTGTCAGTAACCATTCTGGTTTGGATTAAGGACAAATGTTCCATTTCTCTCATTTTTTTAGCGAAGCGCTCCTGCAAGCTCCTTTGTTTGAAGTTTGTGCTTCAAACACTTGAAAAACGAGTGCTCTGAGCCCCTAAACCTTTGCCTTCAGATTCATGGCATGTAGTTCATTGGGAGGCATGTCAAAGGCTGCTGCCCCACCACATATCATGGTCAGCTCCAGCCTTCCATGGAATGGGCAGTGGCATTTGGACATGGTGCTGCAGAAATGAGCAGAAGCCAAGTCAGAACATGCACAATGATTGCTGCAATGGATGGAATCTGATGGAATCTGGGTTATGTTGGGATGCTCCTATGGCCTGGAGCTGCATTGTTACTGTCTGTCCATATACTGACTGAATCACTCCCATGTCCTACAGGAAACTCCAGGAACAAATGAGTGTAGAATGAGTGTTGTAGCAGAGACAGCTCCATATGGAACAGCCCATGGAGGCAAACTTGACCTCCTTACTTCAAAGGACTGAAGAGGTCATCTCTTGACTGTGTCAGATGTGCTTGGGCAGTGTCAAAGCTCAATCTCTACTGGGTTCCGTGGAGTCTTCCCTTTCCTAGCTAACAAAACTGCTGGGGAGGGGTTTGCTTTTCAACTGGTCATTTATTCCATTTTAAAGGCTGATTAGTCCCATGCTGCGCTTTTGTTTTTGGGATGGTCTGAATTCTTCATCTAGGAGAAGGTGTCAATATGGTGACAAAACTGGCCTAATTTCTAATCTGTAAAATCTATACAAATCACACAGCTCTGTCCTATATTATGGCATACACACATGCACTCTTGACCCATGGCTCTTGCTCTTTAGAGGGAAAGGTTTTTCTACATTTTGGTGGGTTTTGCACTACAAGTCAGGGAGGCCCAGCTGGGGGCTCCTGCACTATTTAAAAGGATACCGCAGGGCTGTTTTAGTGTAAAAGTAAAAACAGATGACACTATGTGAAAAGGGCTTCTTACTTGCTTGCCAAAAGCTCTACAATTTCAAAATTCAGCTATGTATCTTTTAATATTCACTTCTGTGATCATTTGTAACATAGAAATGCTTTAAAAGTGGTCTCCAAAACAGACTTTCTAAACATTCTTGCTTTCCGTTGTACTTCTAATCCTCTTGTTTGTAAGGTGAAAGGAAGATAATGCTGGCTTTTTCTAAAATTGGCTTAGTTTCAGAAATATATATGCTATGACTTGCTCTCCTTACAAGGCTAATGATGTGCATAACAGGTAAAATACTAATAAAAACAATGGACATTTTTAAGGATTTGATGGGCTACATGTTCCTTCCATTTGCAAGCTCAATTATTTCATCAGAGTTGAGTACAATAATGTAAGTAAACTTCTGCCTGGTGTTTGATCCTCTGTAAAATAATGGAGTCAGTTTGCAGCTTTGTACTGACTATCCTAAACTGGCCACATGTTTCTTTATGAACATTGACTGTAATGCCAAAAAAATGTTCAAATGATTTTCAGTTTGAATTACTAGACCTTCAAGGATGGTTTTGGGAATGACATGGAAACCAAACACTCAGAACATCTCATGTATCTTAATTTTTCTCCTTTGACACTAAAATGGCCACCAGAAATGACCTAAAATGTCAATGCAGATCGGAATGCTCACTGGAATATGCAACACAAAACTCAGTAAAGACACAGTTTGGAAAATGTTATGGTGGAGTGCATAAAAAATTCAGAAACTTTGTTTGTTCTGCACATGTCGAATGCATAGCCCAGTGGAGCCTGTATCTGTGACAAATGTTTGTCACAAAATCTAAGTACAGACAGGTTATAAAAACTGCTGGGATCTGGAGAAATGAACAACATTCAGGCCCAATATCACAGCACAGATTATCACAGTGCGAATTCTATTTATGACTAGTAGGAAAGAATGTAAAATAGTTTTGATTTATTCTGGCATGACAGGGAAACTGATCTGCATGAATGCAACTCTGTATTTTAGGGAATAAATTCTTTATATTTTAAATATTCCAGGTTGTATAGTCTATTTACCACAGAAAACTGGTGTTAGTGTAGATCCAAGAAGAGTCAAACAATGTTTTAGGAAGGAGGTAGTAGAGGATATAATTAAACATCAGCCACTGGGTTAATGGGCTCTTTGTGTAAGACAAAGGTTGTAAGACCCATGGTTTCTTCTCAAAATCAAAAGCCAAGCAGCCCAGGAATTCCTAAGATATATCTAGGATTGGTGTGAGAAGTGGTTTGTCAAATAATGAGGCAGAACTGAAGTCTGAAAATTGACTGAGAAGGAATTTTGAACAAGCAGTTACATATAGAGGCTGGACTGTGGGGAGGGCTGCTGCATGAGAGAGCTTTAGGCCAAGATTTATCTGATTTTTTCTTTAATCAGAAAATTTGTGACTCTGGATACTCTCTGAAATGAAGAGGTGTGTGAACTGCATTAGTTCACAAGTATCCAGTACCGACTGTTTGTGTCAGTAGGAGTAAGAACATTTTTGTATGAAAATTAACTGGTAGAAACTTCAACCAAGACAACTATAAAATACTACAAAGTTGGTATTTCAAAACTGGGCTTTGTTCTGAAGATAAGAAAGTTTTCGCAGATTTTTTGGGGAAGAAAAATGGGAATTCCACTGGGAAGCTTAAGTTTAGAAACTAATATCCTAACCCCTACAAGATGCCTGTCAAACTGTCACTCACACTGAAAAGCTCACTACCATTCCTTGTACACGTGGCCACCAGCTACACTCTGCTGAGGTTAAAGTAGAGAAAACTGCAGTTGTAAATGTCCAGGGAAACTGCTGACATGCATCTACACTGTATGTGTACTATGCAGCTGGTGGAGATGCTCTCTTTGAGCACAATCAAAAACTTGAAGGCAGTAGAAACCTTTCCATTAACTTCTAAACTTTGCACAGGGGCCATTTTATAGCATCATTTACTCCCAATTGCATTGATTATACTGCTTGTAGCTCTGTACCATACCAGACCAATTAGACATTCTGTTGTGAATTTTTATGGATTGTGGGAGAAAATAAAAGCACATGAGTTGCAATTTTCAGAAGTGTTCTTTTATTTTTAAGCTTGAACCCTGTTGTTAGGATATGAACTTGGGACTCTTCACAATTTTGTATGGTGGATAATTGTTGAACCTTGTGGGCTCTGCTGCTGTCCCAGAGCAAAACCAGTTTCCTTTTCAGAAATGGGAAGCCAATATTTCTGACAGCTACCAAATTTTGCAACCTACTGGGAAAAACTATTGGGTTAAGTCCTGCTGTGAGCTGAGGCACTGGCAGTGTAAGCTGAGGCACTGGCAGTGTTCTGCAGGCTGTCCATTGTGTCCAAAAGCACCACAACTATTAATAAAAGAAAATATCCATAAAGAAGCTTCTGCAGGACAGAGCAGCACGGGGATTGTGGCTTCACCATTTCGCTGATGGTTCTCTCTGAAGCTCCTGAGCACATGCTGGTGCTATTACCATGGTGGAGATGCCAGAAGGACTTGGCCACCTGGACTTTCTCTGCTCCCTGGGGTCCCCTGCGTTAGCCAAGCCAGGCATGGCTGCTGCCAACACCATGGACACACTGCAGTCTGCCAAGACACTGCTGGGTCAAATGGACTGCTGCTTCCCAGAGACAGCATGAAGAGTTGTACTTGTGCACAGATCCAAGTTAGATGGTTTATTTTCTTTAAAGAGAGTCATTCAGCTCTCCTAGAAAGGACAGAGAGAAAAGCCACATAAAGAATATCTATGCTGGTGTTAATGCAGTCCTTCTCAGGCCTCTGACCCTTCTCACCAGGAGGGTTTTCCAAGCTTTGTTCCAAAATAGAGATCTGTATTTCCCTGAAGTACTGAACAATTTCCACCAGAGGTCTCTGCCTACTAATAATTCCAGCCTGGTAAGACTGCTTATGCACCGCAGGGTTCAAAAGTCAGTATTAGGCTTTGTCTCTTCTTAGGAAGAAGAAACAAAACCAAGATTTCCCAAATCTGAGTGCCTGGGAAATCATCACCTACTGTACAGTTACAGGGCAGTTGTATCCATCTGTTACATACACAGAGATTTTCAAGAAAGGTTTCCTTCTATCAGTTACTTAAATAACTCTCTTGAGTTTTGCACGGCATGTGTAGCCTATCTACCAAAACCAACGTTCCAATGAATTTAGGAATTAAGAGCCCTTCATCAAAGAATTATTAAACTGTAAAATATCATGCTTTTGCATGCAAAACAGGTAAGTTAATTTGAAGCAAGGAAAAGAAACTTCTATCTTTTCAGAGTGTACTGTCATCCCTAACCTGAGACCTAACTATGCTCAGGAGACATTTAGCTTTCAGGTTACTATCTCTTTGCATCTCACCTGGCTTTAATACAAGTGTATCTGCTTATGAAAAAATTATTTATTTTTATGCCTACATTCCCCTGTCTTTATTTTAATCTACTTCATTGTATGGGATGCGCTCAAAAATTCAAGGTGCTAAAAATAAGGATTAAACATTTCTACCTTGAGGTCTGGTCTCTAATTTCTCTGTGCAGCACCTCAATTTACCAAGAAACATTCAGAAGTCTCAAAGAGAGGCTCTTTTGAAGCTCCAACAATATAATCAGGGTGGGGCAAGTTCCCTTCCCTCACCTCAGGAAAGAACCTTACCCTCCTCTGTGCCAAGGCATTTGCTGGTGTTTTGTTATGGCAGAGGATGGTGTGACATGAGAACCTTGCAGCAGAGCCACTGTGATTGCCTCAGCTCACAGTACAACCACAGCACCTGTTTGTGTGGCACGTTACAGTCAATGTGCTACAACAAATACTGCCCGTGGCTGCTCACCCCAAAATCGTCTCAATAATCATCTCCTGGTGTAGTCTCTCACCAGGTGAGATGTGAAAGGTGCACATTCCTTTCATCTTCAGCTGTTGAAAAGCCACTGTTCCCTATCTGAAATTGAAACAAGGCCAGTGACCAGTCCAGCACATCTGTGTCACCAGCAGCAGCTTCTCGACACAGAGGATCACTGGACAAATACCATGGTCTGATCCTACCCATCTCAGAGGGGTGACTCACAGCAGTTTTTGTGGGGAATGCCTGAAGAATTACAAGCCAATTTCTTAGCAGCTCTTACTCATGTCATAAAATCTAGCATTTTTTGTATGCTAACTCCACATACACACATACATGCTCTCAGCCCCCTCATTTCCACAAAATATTACAAGTTGGGACATTGAGGCAGCACTGGAAGCTGCAAATACTGCACTGAGAAAAATATTGAAAACAAACTCAGCCTCAGAACACAACAAACAACAGTTGCAAGATGAGAAAAGGTATTAATGCTCTTTGCAATACCTGGCACAAGGCCTACAACTTACCTCAGCCGAGGAGCAAAATTTACTCCAACATTACTCCAACACGAAACAGAATCATACTGGAGTTAAGGTGGCATTTCATGGATGTGATTGCAGGCTGAATTCCAAGAGCACTGTAATTCTTTGTTCAGCTTTGACTCACTCCCTTCTGTTCATGCACAGATAGCAGAGGGGCTATTTATTGAATGAACAGACTGATAATATGCTCACTTACTCACTGTCCACTGCTGTAACAATCCCTTTGGGATTAAGTGAAAGAGGAGGAATTGCTTGTGATTTAGGACAAGGAATTTTAACCAAACAGCAGAAAGTTCCATTGTGTCTCAAACTGAATATTTTAGTCAAATCAGTGCCTGCACCTGTGTTCTGCTTATAATTCACCATGAGACAGAAGTCCCTTGGTAACCTGGTAGAAATTCTTGCAGTCCTTTGAAAAAAATCACTTGTGATTCAGTAGTTCTTTGATTTGCAAACTCTGGGTAGAATTTGATTCACGTTTCACTCCCTCTTTTCCAGCAAATACCAACATTCCAGCTAAAGCTGATCCTTGTTTTGTTAGCATTGTCTCTGACTTCAGATGGTATGTTCATTTTTTTGGGAATGCACCACAATCTAACCTCTCCTTCTACCTTGCACTTAGCTGAAGAAATGTATTGTGATTATGATAATGGTGAGATGACAGGCAGACCTGGCTCTCAGGGTTCAATTCCAGTCCTGATACTTTGCAGTTTGATTCTTTCCTCCTACATAGCTGTTGCAGGCCTGGATGACACTGAAGATACAAATCCCTCCTCTTTTTACTCTGCCAGATCATGTTATATCTGAAAGGCCCTAGAAGAAGCTACTGTGGGAGAGAGGATTGTCTGGGGAAAACACAGATTTAATTTGAGGCTATGGATATTAAGAATCTCTGAAAATTACCTGGAAGTCACAACAGTATCAGAGACTCCATCTGAGGAGAATGTCCTTCCCTCCTCTAAAGCCAAGGACAGCAATATTCTCCTTTAGGCCAGAGATGACAAAGACTGCTTCATTACAGATTGGAAGCTCTGCAGCTGCCACACAAGTATCCCTGTGGCCTGGAACAGTAAATACAATTGACCATATCCCTCCTTCTTACTGCTTTTTTCTTAGTTTTCCATGAACATTCTATTTTGTCTCAAAATGCTTCCCTGAGCCGAGATCTTCTGACCTAGAGCATTCAAAAACCTTACACTTGGAAGAAATAAAACAAGCAGCAAGGAAAACGAACTCGTGCTACAAGATCAAAGGCAAATTTGTCATACCTGAACAACCTCCAAGTGAGTCTATCTGATCACAGATTAAAGGTCTGCCTTGAGCTCAACTATTAACTGAATTTTGTTCCATGTGATGGACCAGAATAAATAAATGTATCAGCTAAAAGATGGTTTGGTCCTGTTTTGTGTCCAAAAGGGACTCTTATGTTCACTTCATGTGAAAGAAGCAGAGAGATGGAGGAACTTTCTGTCCTTGTTTAGACTCTAAGAAGGGTTAGGTCCTTCCTTTCCTGCTGCTCTAAAATTTTTGGCCTCTCAGTAGCCTACAGCTACTTTCCAGAAAATAAAATAGGGCAAGAATGGACCAGGGACCCAGCAGAATATGAGGCATAACCCACAACCAGTAAAAAGGATTTGTGAGTATTTTTTCTTGGCATTTGGTCTTTTTAGGAAAATTCTATCATAGCAGAGATGTTCAGAGACATCTTAGCACACATCTTCCTCCAACATCTATCCTTTTGCTTTACATCTGCTATAGCAAAATTTTAAATGTGTCCTTCTATTGAGAGAGATTGCTGTTGACCTGGAAAAAAGATTTTTTCCCCTAGATACTGAATTCAGCAGAAATACACCCTTATGTGAGAGCAGAATCTGAGAATAACAGAAGACAGAAGCAGAAGTGCACAAACTATCCAAGATCTTCACTTCTAAACTTGTAATGTGGTCCAGTTTTTAACAAAGTACAAGAAAACAAGAGAAAAAAGCTCAACAATAGCAGAACCATTGTCAAACTACCCGGAGAAATGTGTGAGCAATGAGATTAAAATTCTTTACTCTCAGTTTTTGGAGCCACAGAGATTAAGACCTCAGCAAATATTTCAATACTTTCAGAAGAAGAAAACTCATATTTATTCTACCTGTCAGATATTAGGTGTAATGATGCCATATTTAACTGTTTTACAAAACTGAGTTCCATTAATTCAGTTACCTGCTGGTGTGAATTCAAGGCTTTTGACTGATGAGACACTGTAATTCCAACAGTCCCTGTCAATTCATGGATAATGACATTGCACAGACCCTATTCATTTTTAAAAATTAAAAAATAAAGTACTCTTGCTGTGTGCTGCTACTCAAAGTTAGCCCTCTAAAAGTGAGAGTCACCTTTTCAGGACAAAAGGCCTGAGGAAATAGGAAAGGCCATGATTTGGTTATGTGGATAATCTTTCCTTGTGTCACAGTTCACACGAGAAAGATGTTGCAACATGGTCCTCAAGTAAGGATGCAACACTGGGCTTGGTTTTCACACTGTAAACAGATAAAAATGGAACACTAACAACACTTGGAATTATAATGTATCATGTTTTGGGCTGGCTGGTGGGAGGAATACAGTGATGAATATCGAAGCTTTCCCAAACCACATTTACTGTAATGTGCTGGTGGAACTAATTTCTCTATGCTTGGGTCCTTTTTCTCACATTTCTGATTCCTACTCAGCTTTAGATTCTATAAGAATTCTCAGGACTACAAAGAACACCTCTTTTTCTTCATGTAATAAAATTGAAGTTCTGAAGTTTTGCATTGGTGAAAGAAGCCACATAGCTGCTAAGAAGAGTACAGCACTTTGTGCCAGGACCCTAGGTGGGAAAAGGGGGGTGAAAAAGTCACTGTAACACATAGAAAAAACCTCAAAGCACACCCAACCCAACTACACTGTGAGTGCATTTTAAGCCCTGACGTTTGCAATGAAAACAACACTGGGTGCACACCCTTGTATGCATTAAGGCACTTGTCCTTAAGACACAACAAGGCTGTGAGTTAAAACTTGCACCAGGATGGAAACAGAGTCACACATCTGGATCCAAAATCTTGGACTATCCCTCCAGAGCACCTATAAAGCTTGCAACTGTCTTGAATACCCACCTACCCCCAGCTGCTTCTTCCATACAGTAACCTCCTTCTGCTAACATGGCAGCATATCATTATTTTAACAACATTCAAGCATTCAAGTTGTACTTGTGACTCCATCCCAGGCCTTTGGAGAGGTTGCAAAGCCAAAACTCTGGGGAAGCAGCATCCTCTTTGCATGTATGTCTCACTTGAAAGCATTTTCTGGATGCAGAATTAAACATTTTTATCTTCATTTGAAATGCCCTGAGACTCTCCTTTGATGTTAAGTTAGGAAAAAGGTGCACTCTTTGCTGTTCCCAGAACTAGTGCAATTTCGGGATTTCCTACTTGCATCCATGTTAAAGCACAAGAGAAAAACATTCAAGAAAGAGCTGTAATTTAATATGAAGATAGAAACTATAAATACAAACTGAGAAATTGGAAATCAGAAATCTTCCCTTCTACAGAAGCATTACTGCTTCAGAAGGTCCTCTGAATTTCAGAAGCAGAGTGCCAACTAGGGTGACATTGCTGGTCTGCTCTGCTAAACCATGTTCTGCAGGGATTTCTGGGATAGAGTGTGCTCACTCTAGTTTGCAGGATTCCTTGTGGTATTTATATTAGTCCAAAATTTGTTGATGTAATGTCACGATGGTGGTCTTCTGCCCAAATCCAACATGTAATTAATGTGATTAAAACCACAACTTTTCAAAGAAATTTTGGCATGCTTTTCTAGAAGGATATGCAGACTTCTTGAGTTTGTAGTACATATCTGAATGCAAATACATGTGTTTGATTTCCCCCGGGTGCTGTGTGAACAGTTATTATTACTGACCTGGAAATTATTCTACTTTCCCTATTTGACTATTGTTTTTGTCTGGGTTAATGCATCCCTGAAACCAGATGTGCACCACTGGATATATTTCCATTACTTAACATGATCATGTGTATTTATTATCCCAATGTTTGAAGCAGTAACAGTTGGTTTGTGCTGCTCACTCTGATCCTGGGCTGGTACAAGGACCAAGAGGCCTCACAGGACAAAATGCAGGGTGCTGTAAGGAATCCATGTCAATGAGGCATTGCCTGAGGTATTACTGCTATGAACCACTTGAAACAAAAAGAAAGAAAATTTAGATTTTAGTTTTCTAAAGCATGCCTCTGTTAGATTTTATACACTCATCTACCATGTGGCAGAACCAGCATCACCCTTCTGCTGCTAGCAATGAAAAGGCTGCTCTGGCCAGTTCTAATTCCAGCCAGAAGAGTGCAGCAGGATATACCTGTGCTGAACATGTCCTCACAGGGCAGGCCTAGAAAATGGCCAAAAAGTTTTTAAAAATCATCCACTCCCTACAGTAACAGCCTGACATGTAAAACAAAATAAATGCCAGTTAAAACAAATTGATTTCTTTCAGTCACAGAGAAGGGCAATAGAAAGGAGAGGATTGTTGACCTAACAGTGGCTATTGCTCCTTAGCTCTAAACTCAGTAATTTACATTGAAGTAAACAAAAGACTAGTAATGGAAGAAGTGATTATTTGTGAAGACTGAAGATTTTTTTTTAAATAACAAATTAAAGACTGGGGGAATAGAACATCATGCAAAAACTAAATTTTCAATAATCTTCCAAAGGATTTTATGGAACCAGATTCTTAAATGTTCTGCAGTATCACAGTGTACACCCTACCCTTTGTGTTACTCTCACAATTTTCTTATGAGATCAAAAACTACTGCTCTGAGTGTGCAATAAAATGCATCTGCAGAACTTTGTTTAAACAGAAAGACAAGAGTTATGGCTGGAGTTTGCATGAAAAGCTCAGGTACCTGTAGACAGCCTTTCCCTCCTGTGCATGAAGAGCACACACCAGACTCATATCTGCTCAAGGGCACCAGCAAGAGAACAGAGCGTGTGTAATGCAATGTTGACAGCTCTGTGTGAGAACAGGCACTGCTTTTTGGGGTTTTGTTTCCAGCTGAACTGCATGGTCAGAAAAAGGGGGAAATGCTCATCCCTTTATCATAAAAAGCCTTACAAAGACACAGGTGAGAAACTGAGACTGCTCTCTATGTGTACCCATAAAGAGGTCTCTTCACACAATCACAGCAGAATACAGGAAAAAGAAGGGAGAGTAGCATTCTCAAATGCAACAGGAAAAAGAGTAGGAGCAGAGAAAACAGAAGTTTTGCCATTCATTTCAACATGCAGATATTCCTCCATTCCTGCTTGATCTCCCACACCTGGCACTGGCAGCATCCACTCATGGCAGGAGCTGTTCATGCCTGCATAGCTTCCAAAATGGGTTCTTCTCCATTCACTTCCTTCTGTTTTCAAAAAAGAAAGATTTTTCTCCCTTTCTGCTCCAAATAATATTCAAGAAGGAACTCCTCATCAAAGATTCTGTCTCTGTGGATGGTGGTAAGACACAAATGCCACCTGCATTAGTAACTGTACTCCGTGCACTCCTTCCCCCTTTGGAACCACCCTGTGGCTGCTCTCCAAATTACAGTCCCTCAGTTTCATTCTCAGCTACCACTCTCCTTCATCCTTGTTTGTGACAGGCAAAACAGACAAAAAGAAACACAGAGCCTGGATATTTTCATCAAACTCCACAGAAGTGAGAAAAACCTAGGTGCACCACCAACCCCACACCTGCCTTGGAAAGGAAGGAGATGAAACAGCTGAAGGATAAGGATGGGCACAGCAGAAGCTCCAGCCACACTGTCCTTTGTATTCAGAGGGTGAAGGCGTTTTTTGCTAAAGCAGGGGGAGGCAGAGTGCTGGGAAAGCTAAGCAGAGGGTTTCACTCAAAGGATTTTTTCCTGGATATGCTGAGGAAGGCAAAGGGGCTCACAATCTACACACCACTATCAAAAGGTGGAAGCTCTGCTCACTGTCTGCAGAGGGAGAAGCTCCTGTTTTTGCAGCTATCCTTACCAAGCCCTGCATTACTTTGCACAGGATAGCATCAGGCAAGCTGCTAGCTTGGAGCACACTCCCTTGGAGCTGCTCACAGCCCGAGGAGCCTGCATGTACCTCTCGCTTGCACATGGCCTCTCTGTGCTCAGGAATCCAACGTAAGGTTTATATCATCCCACACAGAGGTGCAGATGTTGGCTTCCCAGAGCAGCAATAACATGTCTCCTCTCCAGTAAGTTATGTTGTTTTCCTAGCGTCTCCTCTGAAGTCACCCTGGCTGCTCCTGGTTCTTCCACATCTCTATACTCCACACACTCACACATTTTGTTCTCTTTGAGAATTTTTGGCTGGAGACTGTCGGAATGTCATAAGGCATATCTGTCCAGATTTTGAACTTGCCTAAACTGGCCAAGCTCTCTCAGAGTTAATGTCTTTTATCTGCACAGGATCTGTTTCATGATCTCTTACCAGCAAAGATAACACTAGTACAGTTGTTACACTGGTCATGCAGAAATATTGCTGCAAACTAGTCATTTGTAGTAGAGATGGGGGTACAGAAATGAGTAAAAACTTAGTTTTTTCTTTCATAGTGTTCTATTTTGACCTGTTTTAGTAAGTTAGTAGTTACAAAGCACTGTAAGCAGCCAACATGGGCCTATGCATTCACACATGTAACTAATGATCCTTGTTGGGACATGATTCCAGTATTATAAACCCTGTTCTACTGAATTCATTGAAATTGCTCCCAACTTATATTCTCATAAATGAGAACAGAATTAGGTTTAACATGAATATGCAGCCCTATGCATATGCAATTTTACTATGTATTGATATATATGTGTGCATAAATCACCTATGCATGGCGTGCATATACATATTGTTATTCTTATAAATCAGCAGATTCAAATAAGGTATTTTCCTAGAAAACAGCTTGTATAATGACTATAGTTAGAAATAATAATTCTGGAATTAAAATGAGAACTCAGATTGAAATCTTTTTGTCTGCTCAGTTTTACTGCAGTGCAAGTTGCTCAGTACACACCTTAACAGCAATACATTACTTGCAACTCTAGGATCCTCTTTTTAAAAAAATTAGGAAGCCATTGCAGTTTATTGTGGTGACTGAACAAATGTTAGGACTAGCTGTAAGAGGAGGTGAGAACAATGCAGGATAATTCAGTTCATCCTTGACAGTCACCTCACTAGCTGGAGGCTTCAGTGAGAAGGGCAGACCAAGCTTCTGGTCCTGAGAAACACTGGTTGTGGCAGGAGATGTACAGACAGGGAGTGAATAGGAAAAGTGTTACACATCTTAAGAACTTACAGTCTACATCAAATGACTGAAAAAGTCAGGGCAGGGAAGCTTCTAAGTACAGAGTTCTCTCTCTCATACCATCATGTGACAGGGAAGGGCTTGAGCTTTTTCTAGTACATGGTGTGTCCATCTAGGACCTTTTTTCAAGCACCCATCAACATGCTTTTCCAAAAAGTGGTAACTAATTCCACACTCCAACCCTGACAGTTTCTCAGACTTGAAATTATGTGCAGATCACACAGCCTTCAATGGCCACCTCTACCTAAATGAGCAAGCTTCTAAAGAGTGGCAGATGCAGGAGTTAACGACAGCAGCATTATTACAAAAATAACATGTTCTGGAAATCCCTACACTGAGTGAGCAGAAACTACAAAACAAGACCAGTGACCAAAGATTTAAAAGACTGGAGCAAAGAATCAGCTCACACTTAAGACATGTTTGGGTTTGCCTTAATTTATTGAAAAGAAAAAAAATATCAAAATATTGTAGAATGATGCTGATATATGGTTGCTCCTCACAGTCCAAACTAATCAGAGTTTTGCTAGAGACTTTACCAAGCACAAGTTTGAGAAACTCTTTCAGTGCTGCATGCAGCACTCAAAGCAACCTCTGCTTATTTAACACAAGCATCTGCAGACAATAATGGATAGTAATTCACAGTCAGTTTTACCAGTTTAGGGTAGGAGCTAGAGACACAATATAAAAGGCTACAAATGCTTCCATGAAGCTTTCAAGCAGTGCAGAATTAGATGAAGTGCTCACCAGAGAGGGACTGTCACTTCCTGACGTTACCTTTCCTTTGCCTCTTTACAGACCACACATAAAAGCTGGAGGGTGCTCACAGGGAACAGAGCTGACAGGGCTACAGTTTAACAGGGTGATGTTTCAACAGTACATTTCCAAGTTAGCAACCTCGCATAATCCAAGGACTGCCAAAAGGCAAGGGGAGCCAGGGGGTGAGGGGTGAAGGCAAGGGGAAATTAAAAGCAAGTCTACCTTTAGAAACACACTTGCTGAGGTTATGTGGAAATCTCTCTAGCCAGCAATCCGTTTGAGAGTTTTCCAAAAGTTTTCCAAGTCATTCAAAGCTGACTCAATCATACTATGCATACTTAATTCAACTTCAAACCTTGTCTTGTCCCCCCTCAAATCAGAGGGACTGGCAGTAAATGCTGCTCTGAACAAAACCTTTGATCCAACCTTCCCTCTCTTATTGCACTGTTGTCTCCTTCCCAGTTTGAACTCTCGTTTCAGCTTGGAAAGGAACACTCACTTGCAGGCTCAATGGGATCCTTATGGGCAGTATCTCAAACTCTAAAGGTGTTTTTAGTTTAGCTGCTTTTCTTAAATCTGTGCTCACTGATTAATCAGAAATTGCTCATGAACCCTTTTCAAGGAGGACCTGGCACTCTATTTAAAAATCCCTGGATTAAGTCCAAGCAGTTTAGCTGTTTTTTAGGCTCCCCTATTCATGCAGGGCATCAGACAGGTATTTTCAGAACTTGTTTCTCCACTTTGCTGGGTTTTGCAGTGTATAACTTCAGTAAAGATTCATTAAAAACAACAGCCTCTGGTTTTGCTGCAGTTCTTTTCCAAGTACTTAGAAAACTGCAATAAAAACAGATCCCTCACACTCAATTCAAAATAGATTTCTGCAAATACTCCTGGGAAGCACCTGGACACTCACTGTTCAGGAGGGACATAGATTTGCTACCACAAACTATTCAAAGTACCTGTGTTCTGAACCTGGATGCTCAAACACAGTGGCTACCCCGCAGTGTGCATCTGTGCCTTCTCCTTTGGAGTCACAGAAAGATGACAGGATCTAGTTTTTGAGGCTCTTGTTTTCTAAGGAAGAAGAAAAAAGATACAAATAAAAAAAAGGAGCAACATAATTTGAGTACTAAGGGTAGGCATGTCTGGGCCCAGTTCAAATCTCAGGCAAGGATTTGAGCCCCCAACTGTACATACTCACAGATGTGAACATCTCTGGAACTGAGCCTCAGCCAGGAGAAGCTGCTTCAGCTTTCCAGACCGACTCTGAAAAGCTCCAAAAATAATGGTACTACTATTCTGAAGTGAGGTTACTTCCTTCAACATCTGTGCTGAATATGTGATACAGGCTGCTATAAGCATCACACATATTTAAAACTAACAGGAGATGTCAAGGCTTGGTCCAGCCACATTGTGGTCATTAGGAGGAGGGAGCTACACAAATGCTTCATGAGATACATATGCTGTTCTAGGGGCACTAAGGGTTAGCCTATCCTGAGACATCTCCCATCCTGTCCAGATTTTTGAGAAATAACAAAACGCCCCTCCCCAGAGCCTTCCAAAATATAAAGAATAAAGAGGGCACAAAATATCTTTCAGCACAGTTCTCAGTGGTGAGATATTTACCTTCTATTTAGCTGATGGCTTTTATATGAATCTCTACCCTTGCCTACTGCACAAAGGAAAAAAAAAAATCAATAACATATCTGACAACATTTATTACATTATTTCTAATGGCTCATTAAAATAATGACACTTCCTTAATATGGAATAAATTAGTACCATTGTCAAACCAGTGCTCTCTACAGACAGAATGTGTTTTCAGAAATTTTTAAATAAAAATTAAGAATAGCAGTATTTTCATGCAAAAAAGCCTACTCTTCTGAATCAACCAGAGGCATTATTATTGGTTTTTATTAACACATACAAAATTCTCAGGGTATACAAATGTGTTTCTTTCTTCTTGACACAGTGAAAACTAAATAAATGGGCATTACAACATTAGTTTACATCACATTTTGTTTCAAAAAAACAGTTAATGATTAAACAAAGAGGTTTATATATATATAAAAAAAAAAGAGCTTGAAATAGCTGGATAACAAATAATTGATTTATACTATCAAAAGGCTGGGAGCGATTGTGTCTCCTGTGATTGTGCCCTTAGCTTTCAGACTATGACCCCCACTGATACGAGTATCTATTAAAAATCCAAAGAAAACAACAATAAAAAACCTCAACAGAACAAACACCACCCAACTCCCCCCAAAAAACCAAAACACCAACTCCCCCCCGAACACAAAACCTCAAAGCAATGGTACAACTTTCCGCAGGTTAGTATTTTTTCCTGACGGCTTCAAGCACAAATGGATTATTTTAAATATCACATAAACCTACAGTAAATTAAAAAAATAGAAGATTACTTTACACAATGCATGGAAACCATTTCTAGTGAGCACAAACATTTACAACTGTGTCATGTTTTTTCCTTGCATAACCCATACTCACACACAAACCAGTTTTCAAAAGAATTGGTGAAATATTCAGTCCAACATTTGTATCTTTTATACAATATGAAATGGTTACAATACCATAGTATTTTTTAGAATAAATTAAACATCAAGACATATGGCAATAGCATTGTACTATTCTTTCTACATACATATGAAATCCTGAATTTCAGTCTATTTTTATTCAGTCACAAAAATGAATAAAGACTAAGATCCAGTTATACTGGAAAACCAGACTAATTCTAGAAACCACAAATACTGTAAGCACTTTGGTATAATATGTACAGATTGTGCTGTCAATGCCATGCTTGCATACTAGAAGTGATCAACAGATTTCCACTGGTGGAATAAAGTAAAAAAGGTATTGTAAGACTTGCTTTCTTATTTCCTCTTTGCAAATGATTCAAAGAGGACACACCACAAGTACACACACAATATTTGTATGATGTGACTACAAATTAAATATTAAAGTGTTTTTTAAATACAATGCAAGGCCAGTCTTCTTAAGTGCATAGAACATAATGCAGAATACTGTTAATTACAGGGGCAAGTACAAAGATATGTAACATTTTAACAGATATTGAACAAAAAGAGGTGTGAATGAGAATAAGCATTCTTCTATTCTTAAAAAGATCAACACATTTTATCCCCCACTGTTAAGAGAAACTGACTGCTGCATCATGAAAGATATCTACTGCATCCATTTTATCTCTTTCTCTCAGAGGTTTAGAATTGCACCCTCAAACTCTTAAGCAGTTTGGATACTTGGTTGGGGTTTTTTCCCCTTCCCTCCCCATTTTTAACAAAACTTTTCTCTTCCTGAAAGGAGAACTCAAAAAGTGCATTTTAAATTAAAGGGCTTACTTCCCCCCCATTTTATGGATGCATTTGCTGTAGTTTAGAAATTTTAGCTTAACCTATTCATTCTTTGTACCACAATAATTTATCAGAATGTCTCTATTCTGCCAACAAGTAGCCCCTTTTCCTGCAAAGAAAACGGTATTAAATTCTAAGAAACCCAAAAAATGGTCATTTTTACTGAAGTGAAATGCAAACTTAAAGACTAAGGACTGCAGGATTTTCAGAAGATTTGGACTGTATGCAAAGTTTTCCCAAATTCGTATTTTCTCTTTTGGATTTTGGGATATAGTTAAGTACAAATATTCTGTTCTACTAATACTGCAAGTCAGCTTCAGACTAAGGTCTCAGGAATGAAATGGTAGCCTCAAAATTCGCAACCCAACCAGAGGAAACTCACCCCAATCATTACTCATTTCTTACACAACACAACAACTCGTTTAACATGTAAACACAAGCAATGATGGTTCTCATTTGAAGCTCCTATTGTGGCAAGTAATACTTCACAGGTATCAAAAACACTTTAGTTAATGTCTCCGTATTTCCCCCATTTCTAAGATGTTTTCTTTTCCTTACAGAAGTTTAATCTGCTCAACATCAAACCAAACAATTGCACAAAAACTACAGCACCAAGCTTTGCTAACTGAAACTGCTGGAGAGCACACACAGGAGTAAAGAATTTGACTGTGGTTGTTGAGTGGGCTAGAAGTCAAATGAGCTTAAATAAAACTAATGTTAACACATTCCTTAATTGAAATGATTAATTCTTAGCAGAAATAAATTAAGATCAGTCTGATCTTACTGTAAGCTAGTTGGTGACCCAGCCAGACTTTTGTGCAGATTGGGGTTTTGACTGTGCCTGTTCCGACTGCGAACAGATGAAAACATTGTGTTGCAACCTGGGACTTTGCATTTGTGGAGCTGGCGGAGATGCACAGTTTTGTAATGAGCCCTGAAAGTTCCTTTATTACTGTATGTTTTTTGACATATATGACAAGTTATTGGCAAACCAGAAGGTGAATTTGTAAAGTTTTGATTAGCTTTCTCAATTAAACTACAGTCTTGGTAGAGTTCATCGTTGGGCATTAGGCTGGGTCCTTCACAGCTTTCATCACTATCATCCAAGGGCATGGTGCATATTTCACTTCCTCCGTCAGAATCCCAAGAAGAATGAGCACTGCTCTCAGATTTAATGCTGGAAGTAGTGCTTAGATCCAGAACAGCTCCATCATTTAATGGATCATATCCATAACTCTCAGAACAGGGTTCTGTAATTTTGCTCATTGGAAAAACGTAGCTGCCTGTTCTGTTCATTCCTTTGAAGATTACAGAAGTATGTCCAACGTGTTGTTTTAAAGAGACATCTTGGCAAAACTCCTTAGCCATGTCTTTCAAGAGGTATGTTGCATTGAAATGGTTGTTGAATTCCAGTGTATCTTTAGTCAGAAGCTTATGGTGAAGATTTAGGTTTGAACTATGTCTAGAAGAACAAAGACAAGCTTAGCAAGAAAGTGTTTCGCCTCACTTAACAGCTGTTTCATAATGATCATAAGCAAAGAAAAGGAAAATCAGTATTTAGTAGCATGCATGAATTGTGTACTTCAGATTTGACCAACTGCCACACTGGGAGTGCACATGGACAATTTACACATGTGTCTGAACTTGCTTGCACTGGCATATATCAGAAATAACTCTACAGCAATCCATGTTTCAGATGCTCTCCTGCATTAGGGACAGCTGTCTGCTCTGCTAGATATAGTGCTGAGCCTAAAAGAGGTGGGGAACAGACTAAAACCTGTAAACAGAACTGAGATCAGAGAATGGACTGAGGGGGGTAATAAACAAAATTCTTTCCCAATGGACAAAGCAGGAAAGGAGTGACACCTGAGTCTGCAAAAAATGGTGATGATCTCAAGAAGTGTAACCACGTCCAGGATGCAGTTGTACACATCTGTACAGAGCTTATTCTTGACAGGAGTTTCCTTGAAGAAGGAATATTGAATTATATGCAACTTGCAGTTATCAAATGGGCATCTCTGGATTCAGTTTAAAACCACCGAAACATACAAAATCACCACTCCTCATTGAATACTATCAATCAGCTCACTGGGACTTTACAGGCTCTGTCTAGAGGGCTGAGTTTATTGTAATACTGGCAAAACATTCGTCTTTCTCCTCACCATTATAGTTTAATCAGAACCATGAATTGTTCAAAAAGGCACAGGAATATTTAGTATTTGTAGTCACACTACTCTATGTTAAAGTCTAGAAACTTCTGCAAAGTTGTTCCCAATAACTACTGTTTTGTACAAAACTTGTGAAATGTCTTCTGAGCTGGCTTGCCTCTTTTTTTTTAACCCATCTTCCAAAAGCACCTATGTTAAAACCTATCTCAACATACTGGTGTGGGAAGGAATTTGTGGCATGTGAGTGCAAATCTTACTGCTGGCCTTCTTTCCTGTGGCCCATATCACGATTACAGTGGAGAGGAATTCACATCTGGAAAGATGCAGGCAGCAGGGTATGAAGCCCTGCCAGCAGCAGATGAATCTGCACATCTCAGATGCAGCAGCCAGTCCTCAGAGACCAGCTCATCCTCTCTCTGGATTGCATCAGCTGGCTCCAGCACTCCTAGCAGATTACAGACAATCTAAACCTTGTGTCACTCTGAACTACTATCCAGGCACACTTCCCGCAGCCAAAAGCTGCTCTAACACCGTTACAGAGTTGGAAAACTTGTAACACTTGGTTGCACTTGTATGGGTTTGTTACCTATCACTGACTGATTCAGATACATCACTGATGGCCAACAATAAAGCTTCAGTTGTTTCTCAGTTTATGTGCGTAACTGAAATAAAATGATTTACAGCAATACAGTATGAAATTAACATTAAACTGAATCAAGCTCATGCTGCAGTTTAGAAATCAGTATTTAATCTCACAGAAAAGCACTACTGATGTGGATACAACAAGATAGTGTTAGTTTGACTACCACTGCATAATGTTAATTTTGTGCTGACAAGGACTAATCTTGCTTTTCTTACGGGCTTTTTCTCACCAGTCTGTTCCAAATCCTTGAGTAAAGAAAGGACAAGTGAATATTTCCTGAATTGACCTCGTTGCTTTTTCTTTAAAAACACTGTATACATTAAAATACACAGGAAAGTACATATTAAACATGTAAGTCCACACATGCATCTACTGGAAAATCGCTTAATTCATACGCTTGTGGCTTTCCCTTTATGTACTAAAGTATTCTTTCAACTCCTCCAGTCTTTATCTGTTATGAAATTTTCATGGCTTTAATACCTTGTAGTCTAGTGGAAAGGGAATGTTTCTTTCAATGGATTTTCATTTCAAGAATGTTCTGATAAGTTATCATACCTGTTTTATGAGGATACACAGAAAATATTTGAAGGTTCCATTCCTCAAACACTCATTTTAATTTCAAATTAGGCTCCATTGTGATGGTAAAATAAATACAATTTTGTTTATAATTTTCTTACCTGTCTCGACTTCTACGAGAAGGGAAAGCAGCATTACAGCCCTCAACTGTGCAAATATGCATTTCTTTGAGATGTACATTTTTGAAATGCATTTTTACACTGTAAGGGTTTTTAAAAGTCTTCTTACAGATGTCGCAATGAAAGCGGCTTTCTTCCTTCTGAATCCCTAGTGCATGTTGACTGACATGATCCATATCTTTAGAGTCTTCAAAACAAGGAATGGCAGCACCCCTGTTTGACAAAGTGCTGAAAAAGCCCCCAGTCAGCAAGTGGTGTTGCAATTCAGGGCAGTCATTTTTAGGAATCCTGTGCTTTGACTGCTCTTTAATATACATGGGGGGTTCAGTCATTGGTTTTATAACATCACTGTGGTGGTGTTTTGGATCTTCATACATAATCTCATGGGAAACTATTTTTAAGGGTTGGTTTTCTTCTGGTTTAACCTCTTTCTCACAGTGTTGCAATTCATTCTCAGAGATATCCTCGATGTATTTGTTATTTGGCGCAAAGACAGATTCAAAATACTCTTGCCTCTCTACCCCAGAGAGATATTTCCATGAATTACCTGAATGGGGGTGCTTTTCCACCCTGTCGGTCACCCGCTTCTCTATCTTATGCTCACAGGTCTCAAACTCTCCATCGCTTACCACCTGCAGACGTGAATCATCTTCAGAACTGGCAACATCGCTACTTTCATTGGGTGTCTCAACAGCTTCTTTCTCTATCTTAATGGGCATACTCGACTTGCGAGACTTCTTCTTGGGGAGCATGTCAAATGGCAATTCGTTGGAAACAAGCTGCTCTGGTATTGAGGAAGAAACAAGAGGCAGAGAAGGAAGAGTACCTGGAGTATTGGCCAGCTCAGCTGGTGTGACTGGACTACGGTAAAAAGGAAGAACAGGCTGTACTGTCTTCAGGTTTGGAAAGAGGACACCGTTGTGTCCAATACTGGAAAATCCAGCCTGGCCTTTTGAATCTGTACAAGAGCTGGCATAGCTGGAAATAGTTCTGCTATCCGGAGTTAAAATTGTAAATTCTGTCCTTTTACTATCTCCAGGTCCAGCAATGGTCAAACCATTTCTTAGGTCTTTATCCCTGTTATTTCTGTTCATTGGCATATGGAGTCTGGGGTTCGGATTCGCACTGTGACGATTTCGACTACGCAATGAGCTGAACACCATATTGCAGCCCTCGATGGTGCATTTGTGCTTTATCTTCAGATGAACAGCATTGTAATGTATTTTCAAAGTACCTTTGTCATAAAATGTTTTTTCACACGCAGTGCAGAAGACACGCCCTTTCCTTGGCCCAGCATTTTTTTCAATAGATTTCATTTTGTTTTCTGGAGATAATGCTGCCATTTCAAGCTTTGCTGCTGTATTATGTGAACTGGAATCACTTAAAAGGGCATCATCTTCCGTTTTAGGGACATCTGGACCATTTATGCTCCTCTCATTTTCAACTTGAAATGCTGCAGAACTAGAAGTTAAGAAGCTGCTTTCAGAAAATGGTATCTGAAGATCTTGTTTGGTTTCATTGCTATGGTCTTGACCTTGCTCAATCAAATGTCTTTCTGGTGGTGAACCTATCAAAGGTGGAGGCACTGGACTGAAAAACTGAAACGGCAGCATGAAAGCCATGTTATTTACAATACTCTCAAAGGGATGAATGTTGGTGGGACTCATTTTGTCCAAGGAAGCAGAAAAATTAGGACTGTGTGGATTGCAGCTCTCAATGAATGCCCTAATATCCAAATTGGCAGTTGGTGGTGGTATTATGATCGATTGCCCTTCTTTCTCTTGAATTGCCATTAACTCTACAATGGACTTAGTTTCTCCAAAGCGAAGGAACTGCTGCAAAGTAGCCAGTTCTTCTTCAGTGGTCATTATGCTCCAGTGATCCAGCACCTTTCCTGAAGCATCCTAAAGCCAAAAATATTTACATGAGTTAGACTTCAGTTAAGGCAAATAAAAAACACCTCCCCCTCAAATCTTTCTTTTTTTTTCCACGGACTAAAATTTCTTCTCTAGCAAAAAAATAAAAACACTGAATTTAATGGGATTAACGTGAAGTCTATGATAATTTCTTCCAAATGTTACCACATTGGTGATATTATTTCTTCATGAACTAACAGTAATACTTTCCAATAAACTATTTTTTTTCCCCACAAAAATTAAGACACGTTATTTGAACAACAGATAGTATCTTTTAAGCACAGGCAGCAGAGATGGAGCAATCAGACCAAGATTTAGCTCCTCATTTAAGTCAAGTATTCTTTCATTGCAAGTTTAATAATCTTCCAAGCAACTAAGATCAGAGAACAAATGAACCTGTATTGATCTATTGCCAGTTTTCACAGAGCACAGCTGTAATTACACCAGTGTTGGAGTTCTTTCAAACTCTAGCTATGCCTAACTTTTCCCAATAACTACAATAAATATTTTATCACAGAACATGTATTTGATGGCCTACTGAGATTTTTCACAGTGCATGTAAGAGTTTCTAAGATGATGAAGAAAGTAACATTATAAATATTTCATGTGATAGAGGTTCAAGGTAATTGATTCCATATTTTTAATCCTAACACTAAAAAGCAAGATTATCAAGACCATTAAATATTGATTCATGTCATAATGTAAGATCATAATGTTACTTTACATAAAAGGTAACTTCCACAGCAGCAAGGACTGACATCAGTGTAAGCACACAGGGCCAAATGCACTCTGGCTGCAGCTCTAGTAAGGTCAGTAGCACTACACCAGAGATGATTATTGTCCCTAGTGTTTTAAATAATGGTAAATTTATTTCTTGATGTATAATCCTGCTGTATAAAAGCAAACTCACTGTTTAAATAATACTGGAACAAGATCTAAAGCCTTTACTTTGATACACTACCAGTAACTTTTGATTTTTATTTTCGCTTACCTTTGTTGTTAGATTTGAGCAAGTAGAAAGATTTCAATAAAGTCCAACTGAAAAAAGAGAGCAATCACCAGAAATCCACCCTTTCTTTTCTGGCATTAAGCACACACAGGTCAATTACCAATAAACTAATGGGCCACATTACTGTTAACACATTGTGAACCACTGAGAAGATAGAAAATGACTTAACTGCCATATTTCTATTTAAAAAGCCCCTCTAAATACCTGTAGCACATATCCACGTATATAATCCTGCAGTGTCCAATCCAGAGCATGGAGAATCTGTATCACCTCTTCCTGCTTCAGAACACTGAAAAGCCGATCGAGCAGAATTTTAAGGCGCACGGGAATGGCTTGGGTTCCGTACAACATGAGGCTACTGATATCAAAGACAACATTGGATTGAACTATTTCTACTTGGCTCGATGGGTAGAGGTTTGGAATCCTTAGTTTGCTCAGGGCTGAAAACAGAAATCACAAAACATAAATAAACTTGAGTCCCGAGAGAGAAAATTGAATGCAACTAATACTGGTGTGGGGGTTGAGGGGTGACACAAAAAGCACGTAATAGTTATAAGGATCCTAAATGGTTTTCTATAGATTTTAAAAACAAATATTACCATGTGCTACCCATCCATGCCGGCACTGGTCACATTGTCGCTGATTTATTTTCCCAGGCTTGAAGCACTGACAACTACAGTTGACGAGAGTGCACCGGATAGCCTGGAGATCAATGAGAAGCACGACAGGTGATATACAAACACCGTTCAGAGTGTGCAGATTGTACATCTACAGTACCCCCATAAAACCCACGTGAAGACAGAGTTAACACACCAGCACACACCTAGCAATGTGCAATATAAGTAATCCAGGCAAAGCCTGAGTTATACAAGGTTACCTCTGCCTGAAAGAGTCAACTCACCAGCGGAAACACTGCAGTAATATGGAGGCAGAATATTTAACAATATACATAGCAACACTTCTGTGGACTTATTTAGGCTGAAGTACCTTCATAACCATTATAAAGTATTTACAAGCTGTGATCCTCACAGATGTTCCCTTTCTTAGGAAGGTTTGAAAACAAAGATGTACAGACAAAAGACTCCCTCTCTTGCAGTTTTGCTGGAACTCCATACTGCAATATAGGAAGTTCTAATGAGCAATGTATTAGCTCTGCACAGATGCCATGCCCTACACATCTGGAATTCAAGTGGAATATATGTATTCATCAAAGACACAGGAGTTCACTAATGCTCCTCAGTAACAAAGTTCACCAAAAAGTACTCCAATTCCTCAAAGACTAAACACATTTTTTAAGGGAAATGCTTGAAAGCAAAATAGAGCACACAGAGAGCAACATGTTACACAGTTCAATTTGTGCATCACTTTACTCTCACCAAGGTCATCTATAATGCAAATCAAATTAGTATTCATATGTCCCTAATCAATGGGGTGATATGAACTTGCTTCATGGAATATATGATTTCTTTTGTATGTGCCCATCTGCTGCAGAAGGCAAAGAGACAACTTGGAGGTCCTAGTTAAAGCTCCAGAGGGATTGCTACAGAGCAAAGCTTTTGCAGGGTTCTGCACTGCTTGGATCTGACACTGAGAATAGTTCCTGCATAAACAGAATATTTATTGAGGGAGGGAAAGCAAAGAAACTGATGTATAGAAAATCTTCACTGGAATAATAAAGAAAAATAGTTACATCATGCAATTGTAAAATGTCCGCATTTTTCTGCTTTTAAATTAATGTTCCCTTGCCTGAGGTCTTATGTAAATTGGGGACTTCCACTCCTCAAAATACTCATAGGAAAGTAAGATAAGATTTGAAGAAAAAAGGAAACATGGCATTCCCACACTGGGAACATACAAGGAAGCCTGATTGTCCAAAAACTTGCTAAGAAAGATGGAGGCAAGAAACATTTAAACTCAAAAGTACATGGCAGAAAGTTAACTTCACTGAGATTTGCAATGGGCATTTCTTTAGATCTGAAGAATCTGACTGACTCAGGGCAGAAGAGGACACTTCATACAAAACCTGACTACAAACAAGCACGTTCATGACATTTGGATGTCTAGTGCTTCACAGTAATGGATTTGGAGCAAACTTCTAACATCTCAGTATCTGGCTTATCCTGGAGTTACCTTACATGCACATCTCCAAACTGCAGTGACTTGATGCTGAGATTTGCCTGTATTTGAAGAATCGGAACAAGTGGCAACAGGGCTTTTGAAGTCTCTGAATCATTTTGCCTTTAATCTTTTAAAGGAGCCATTGCAAAATCCTGCGTTCTTGAGAAAAGCTCTGTGCTCCCCATAAAGTCATAAAATACACATCAATACCCTACGCAGTGTCAATTGCTTCATTTTAATGGAGGCTATATTTTCACTTAGATGCTAAAATACTTCCACATAACAATAAAAAGCCATAAATTTCTTATGGAAAGGCTAGGGGAAGAAAAGGTGTAGTTGACTGTGGATTCATTTCTACCACAAGATATCAAACAGTAATGCAGTTCGAGTCTTCTGCCTCTCTACATACATAATATTCCGTGACTTGCCTGGACTGCAGCCCTTCCACAGGCAACCCTGCTAGGTTCAGTAAGATACACTGCATTCCATAAGTGCATCTTTTACATTCCCTTCAGACAAAATTACAAAAGAGTACTTCCTTTTTCTGCAAGAAGTAACAGAAATCTGCACAATGCAAAAAGCTGTCATGATGATAAGTTAATTGAGATTTCAAAATTTTTTTCATTCCTTTTCCTTTGGACATGTTCCACAAATCACTGACCTTTAAAACTATTTTTTCTACTTAATTTGTGTACTTGGACAAGAAAGCTATACCCCACCAAATTTCAGAGCTTTCTGTAAGAGCCTTCTTCTATATGGTACATGTGTTTATTTGGCTTTCCCGTGTATGTGTAGAACACTGCACACGCCAAAACAGAACAAGGAGGACATTTTGTTTTACATATATGAAAGCAGCTGTTACAAAGCGAGCAGAGTTGCCCTTCTATTCTAAATATTGAACTGATCCCCTCTCAAGTCACATTATTGCTTCTGGAAACTAGAAGCAGGTAGCTTTTCTCCTGCTAACCTATCAAAGGTGCACCCTCGAATCAGGGATCTGTTGCTGACTGTAAAAATGACTCAAAAGAACCCCTAAGAAGAAACAACTGATTTTTCAGATTTTTAGCATTTCCCTTCATTTGTGCTTGTCACAGTCTTTCTCCTACAACTTTTCTAGCAACATTTACAATAACATAATATATATAATATAGTCACAGAGAATATACAACAGAGCAAAATTAAATTTTGAAATAATCAGTGAATCACAATTTTAAATTGTCACTGTTCAACTTAAAAAGGTATTTCTAAAAGATGCACTTTGATTATCTCCCAAATTAACACATATCAGACTTTAATGAAAAATAATTTAGCAAAACTTCATGAAAATAATACCCTTGTCTTTTGCCCGTTAATCCTACTATCCTTAATACACCTATTCTAAGGCACTGTAATTATATCAAGTCTTTTAATAAGCTTTATTTTCCCAACAAGTGGAATGCACACACAATTTCATTCTGCAGAACAAAGGAATAACTTTCTGTATTGCATAGATGTAAAGCTTGAAAATTATAATTAAAGGATTGGGAATGTAGAAGGAAATTACAGTGGAAATTTTCTGAAGTACAATCCTTTCGTTCACATCATTATTTAATTTCATCTTCTAGAAACAGAAGGCAGATGGTCTAAAGCTAAATCTTATGCTATCATCAAGGATCTTGGTATTGCTTTCCAGTCACTCTCTCCTTCACAAATGGATCTTTCTAAATCCATTATCAGCCACACTTTCTTAATTCTTTTAAAAAATGAAGTTGAAAGAACCGATCAAAATTTTCTACCAGCATGACCGTGGGAATCTGAATGCTGAACTTTAAATAAAAATGATCCCTCATTACAAGACAGACATTAACCATTAAACTGGTCACTGAAAAACACCTAACTAACATCTAATCACTGAACCTCAGTATCTGCTGTGTGAAAGTCACGTCTGCTCACCTCCTTTTTTTGACAGATATTGATGTGCCTTCAATTATGCTTCAAAAGTTACTGAATGTTTCTTTGCAACCCACCCACAGCCCTCACAGCTAAGGAAAAGCCCAGGCTAATGGCACATACTCATGCTGATTCTGGGTATTTAATCAGGCTGCATTTCACAAACCAAGTTTGATGTCATCCATGCTCTGCTGAAGTCTTCAGGGAGCTATGCTCGCAACATACAACAGGTTTAAAAAAATGCAGCAAGAAAAGAAGGGCACTGTAAGCATATCCAATCTTATTCAGTGTTCACTGGGTTTGGGTTTGACAGCACTTTGGCTTGGGAAACAAATCAGGAAGCAAGAAAATATCAAAGACCTTGTCAAGATCAAGTTGAAGATCTCTGTGCTGGAGAACTGGTGTGGGTCTCTGCACACAGCAAGGGCTGCAGGTGCAGACACCAGTAAAATGGAATAGCAAGTCCCAGGTTATCCAGGTGCTATTTAACAACAGAAATACACAGGTCAGCACCCTCACTTCTGGCACTCTCTGGCATTTAAGAAAAACCCCTTTGCTTTTTTGCACAAAGTTTCTCCCCACTTTAAAAACTGCTGCTTTTTCTCAAGCTACTCCCATCACATGAAGATCTTGAGAGCTTCCCTGCCCTGCTATGAGGATTACTGACAAAATGGTGTCATTGATGCCAGGTTAAAGGAATATATTTTGCAGGCAGGGCTTAGAAATTTCTATTAGTTTTAAATGCAAGTCTGAAGAAAGAATAGGAGTTACATGAAACAAATACATGAGAGAAACTTTCATTAGGTGAGCTATAGCAGATGCTGCTTTCCATGCCCTCTATTGAGGGTTTCTAGCAACAAGCCTTATCTCCTATGGCCATCTCAACATCAGTGGTAATCCCACTGAATATATGTAATCCACCATGATATGTACCTTGGTGAGCACTAATACTACAGGAAAGAATTAGGACATATCCCATATTTGCAGAATTAACCCACAGTGGCTCCACAGTAACAACACTTGTGGATGAAGAGGTATGATTTACAGTGAGGCAAGAAATAAAATTAAAAACAGGACATACGTCTGGTTATTTGGAAGGATTTTCTTGCTTCTTCCTTTTAAAATATTTGCAAGGCAAGTAAAGGGATACCTTTATCATCTCTTAAATTAGAAGTACAGCCACAGCTAAATCAAATTCCAAATCCAAATCTGCGTGCACCTTTCACAGAGAACAGTAACTATAAATGAGTGTGAAGTTGCCCTTCCGGTCCGCTTTCTTTTCTTTCCTGTTTTTATTACAATCCATCAAGTTTCTTGTGTTTGCAGAGTTTAAATAAGTCTTCCTTTTTCCTCACCCAGGTACATTTGACTACTGTAGTGTTTGAATCCTTTGCACAACCTCTGAAATTGGAGACAAATCCAAATCCCCTTACCCTAAGCATCCCTCACAGTACCATACTTTTCCACATGATACAATGAGCAAGGCTTTGCTTTGTCCATTGTTTGTCAAGCAACTTTCACCACTTTCCCTTGGGATATATTCTAATGATAAATAACACTGCCTGTCAGTTTTGTCATGATTTAAAACAAGTTCTCAATTTACATTTTGTTCACCTTACTTTCACTGTATCACAATCCAGCTTACCCATATCAGACTAATATCTGGGGTTTTATCTATCCCATACGTATTTGTATCCCCTCTGTCCACTCTATACTGCATATTTAGCCCACGTGTCTGTTCTCCCTGAAGAAAGACTTCAGTTTTTGATACACTGTTGAGCTCCCCGTAGTTTACTGGAACTAAAATATAAACTAGCATATTCCAAGTACAATCACAAAACGTGCTGGGCTGCTCTAGATGGTGTAAGAACTTGCTGAAGACGTAGTCCAACAATCAGACATAGCCAATTAGGCATGAAATGCATGATGATAGTAAATCTGTTAGATTAAGCACCTTCTACCTCTAATTGTTCCTTGAAAGTTTCAATGTATTCCCAGCTTAGTAAGGCTCTGAATCCCATCTGCCTGTGGAGACCATTAGCAAGGCCCCTGCAGCATCTTCAAGGAAAGGCTCTGGGCCATTTTCTTCTTCCTGACATGCTCACTTCAAAGAGGTAACAAGATGCCTGGAGGATGGACAGAACATGGAAGCCCTTCGCTGCCTGTAAGTGGAGCTGGGAAGACACACTGGGAATGGGAAGAAGGGAGGAACAGTGCACTGCAGCACACTGACACGTGAACACATCTGACAGCAAGGTCCATTTGAGAGTTACTCTGCACAAAGACTTGGCCACAGCTTGCATGTGCTCAGCTCAGTATTGGGGTGGTTCCTTCTGTCACGTGTTTAAGGTCCTGGAAACTTCCCCACAGCTTAGAAACACTGCCTGCCTTTCAGAGCCTGAGCCCCCGAAACAAAGGCATTTCCATTCAAGTACATTTCCACCTAATCCACTACACTTGGTTGCTGCAAGTTCTATTATTTCTGTACTAAAGTTTAGAAATATTTAAGACCAAAATAAATAATTACACAAAATTGTTAAAATAAGAAAAATGTCCTTGTAAGATTTCTAATTATACTGGACTGAAAGCACACAGCATTTCCAGTATCTTATATCAAAAAACCTGTTTCTGACAAAGTAACAGCTGCTGTTAATAGTTATTTAATAAACACAAAAAACAACAAACAACTCTTCCTAAAAAGCAAACCAGCTTTGCAGTTTGTTCTATCCAGAAAACAGTCTGATATCCTCTGTTTTTAGAGCTTTTGATTAAGTAGAGAAAAATTGTACACAGATGCGACAGAGTAAACAGCTGACCAAACAACTCCAACCTTCTCCATTCACACACATTAAAAATGCTGGCCAGAGACTATTCATATGACAAAATTCTTACTAGTAAAATAATTCAGCAAAATTCTTGCCTCCTGCTTAAGAGGCCAATTAGGAGACAGATGGGAAAGGTAGAGGCAGGCAACAATTTGCTTTTTACAGTGCCACTAAGTGTAACACAAAGTTACACTCACAGCTCAGTTCCTGAACTGATGATGGCTCCTCGGTAACCTGGCTGGTTTTCATTCACACCAACCATCTACTTCTACCAAGCTTAGGAGGTGTGAGAACCTCTGAAAAGTCCAGACAAAAAGCTTTTGTTTCAGAGGCCAACCATGGATTTAGAAATGGAACTTAACACCTATTCTACTGAAAATTTTGGCTATCACTCACCTCCCACTTACCCCTGTTCTATGGGAGAATTATATTTTGATTTTTCTTCTAGAAGTACACAAAGGCCACAAGTTGAATACATTTTCTAGATAAGACCACGGAACACAACCCATTAATTATCTGGATCCTTATGTATATATCCATACTGTTTATTTGGGGTCAGATACCAAAACCTGACCTCCTTTTAAACATCCACAGCCTAAAAATACACATAATCAGGATATATACAACCCAGATCCTGCAGCAAGTTCCCATTACCCTCCATATCCAAGTACCCCATTACCCTCTCCCTCAGTGGGGCTGAACAAAACAAATTTTGGCCTAGAATTTAACCAAATCTCTCTCGTAGGTGCCACTGAGCACCTTGAGCTGAAAATGTTTAATTGTCCTTGTAATAATTGACTAAAATGTCCCCAAAAAAAGAAAAAAGCTGAAGGGAGTGAATAAGCTCAGTAAGATAGAACTGAAATTTAGTAATGCCTTCACTGGATGGCACCACTCTGTCCAATCAACCTTTCTTGGGGATTTAAAAGATGGCCACCACTTTTTAATAAAGTTTTTCTACGTGAGAAGAGTACTAGGAGCGAGGAGCTGAGACAAGAGACTGAGCTAAACACAGCCTCACAAGCCGGAGGCAGCTCGGGCCCCGCGGCCGAGGGAGAGGAGCTCAGGGCACTCTCGGGCACCCAGAGGGTGAGGAAGCACAAGGAGCTGTTTCTGAGCAAGGCAGCCACGCTGCAAGGCCAGACTTTAATCACAGCATAACTTGCGGGATGAAAATCACTCCTCATGCATGTCACTTACCCTAAAGGGCCCCTTAGGGCAACTTTTGTTAATGGCACTGTCAAAACAATTATAAAGAGAGAGGAACGTGTGTGTGTTTGTGTGTGTGTGAGCTGCTGCTCTAAACAAAAAGCACCGGACAGTAAAACTTAATTCTGCCATTCAGCAGCATGGCTGCAGATAGACTGGCTTATGCTGCAATTAATCTCACTTGTTAACAACAGGTGAGTGCTGACAGACAGCTCGGTCCACCTCAGGGACGTAGAGCCTCTCTTACAGTTTGGTTTGGAAATGAAAACAAGAAATACAAATTGAGGAAGGAAAAACATCATGTTATCATTACCTTAGAGTTACTTAGTTTTGATTCTGACACAGACTGCGATGTTGCAGCTCCCACAGCATACTTGCCCTAGCCTGCGTATGTCAGAAACATTTTGCTGGTAATTAAGCAGTGTATCTATCACAAGGTATTAAACTAATGTCCCTTTTTACTAAATTTATAGGAAATATCATTCTTATAAGTGCATTTCAAAAATGAGTAACAAATTGCTGCATATGGATGAGAAAAACTGCTCAGACTTTAGGGGTAAAGATAAGTCACTGGACAGAAAGGGTGTGAAATTTCATACGATAAAGCACTAGATGCTATTTAATCTAACAAAAAAATTGTGCACATACTAGTTAGCCATACTGACATGCCAAGCATGCTACACGAAATGCTGAAGCTACAGATCTAGCCGTGAACTGAAGTTGAATTAAATATTTAACTCCAAGCTCTATGCTAGCAAGAAAAAAGTGTTATTAACACAAATATCAGAGAAATGAGGAATATTAGTATGTATCAATTGCAAGGCCTTTAAAATATGTCTTTAACTCTTTACCTACTTTATAAAATGGTGTATGTGTGCAATATGGGTGAGTTAATGTTTCAAAGACAATCCTAAATTTTTCAGCTCCTCACACCGCTGCTTAAGTCTCAAAGCCATTAAATATACATGCTTAAAATCTCTTTCTTTTTCCTGTTACGGAGCGAAGACATGGATTAAAGAATATAAGTAAAATAAGAGCCCTCTGAAATATTTAGTGTTACACAATTTCATTTAATGCAACTTCATAAATTTTAAACCCAAACAGTTATTTGTTTGGGTTTAAACACACATACACATGATACTATCTGCGGTGCTACAGTTATGCAATATTTTACGCAACACTGTAGCTCCATTGGTAATTTCACAATTTAAAACTCAGTATTCCTTTCTATTGAACACAAAGGTGAGGAAATTTTTACCTGGCTTTCAGACATCAGCTACTCTCACATGAAAAAACACCCATTTCTCCCTGAATCTTTTACACTTGAAATTTGAAATAAAAAAAAGAGCTTTTTAATTTTTTTTCTCTTTGTTTAAATTCCATAACGGTTTTAAAGTGTGGAATGAAATATTGTTCTTTATACTAAAATGACTGAGGTCTGTTAAAATCCGCCACTTTTCCTCATTCTCTCAATAATATTTTTTTTTGAGTCTGAATACTGAAATTTCAATCTCTACGATTTTCTAAATGACAGCAACAAAGCAGTAAGAAATAAAAACTAAAAAGAACATAGGCAATGACATTGCTGTAAAACTTCAACGGTAGCATCTGCTAGGACAAAACCTGCTGGTTTCCAGCACAGAGGAACTGTGAGAGTTCCTGCACCACTGAAACCAGAAATGGCAGGAGATGACCCAGAGGGGAAACCCAGTTTTTCTTCCTTATATTTGGTGGATGTTTTATGGAATAATGAATTCAAGAGCCATATCTAAACTTTAGCTCAAATCTGCATGAAAAAACGTTTACTAAATGCCAAATCATCCCAAAATGCTTTTAAAACACGTATCTATAACAAAAGCTGAGATCTAAAATAAAACGAGAACATTTCTGTTTTTACCAGAGGTGTATTTAGTATCATTGTAATGAAGTCTATATTACTGCAAATCAAATAAATCACTGGTGGTTGGATTGGAAATGGAATGACATGCTCAATATGTAGGAACAGATCTTTTAACAGTATCATGAACAGACACGGAAGCTGAAAGTCAAGACATTTGGTATCAAAAGGCCAAACCTCGCCGCACCTCAGGAGGCAGAAATTCAAGTAAAAGGCAAGTGAAGTGATCCAATATTTGTAATAATTCTTCCTATTTCTGTGAAGATTCAGCTCTCCTGAATGTTTGGATATGTTTGCACATGCCATTATTCTTAAGGTTCTGAATAGATGATTCAATAGCTGAAAGAATAACTACTTTTAAGAAATCAATCAACCAAAAATCCATATATATAAGTAAAACAAAAATGTATTTTCCATAAGATTAGCTATTTTTACATGTTCATTTATTGTTAAAAGTCTGATTAAGCTGCAAACTGCTCAAAATTCCAGTGCTTAATTCAAACAGAATTGCACACTTATTATTTAAAAAAAAACCCTATCAGCACTATATACAGAACGGTAAATAATCTAGTTGAATATCCGATATGTTCTTCAAAAGTCCGTATTTCTCCCTTTTCTGTAAAAGTAGCAATTAGAAAGGTATTCTCCAGTGTATATTGTTCTAATCACTAGAACAAAGCAAACCAACAGGCACTGTTGTTAGTAGTTAAAATAATGGGGGACCCACTTTGCCCCGTGACCTGGAGTGGAGTGAGACTCCCCCACCCACCTCCCACTCCTCCAGCACTGAGAGCTGAGCCACAATTTCACAGTTTTAAAACCAAAGGACAGAAACAGAGACTCTTGTCTAACGTAACGCTCGCATATCTTACAACAAACTGCACTTATTTTCCAAAAGGGTGTTAAAAATAGAAGCATATGATCTTTTCCCACCTAGAATTGTATCCTTACAATTAAAGACTATTAGCTGGCATCCCTTTTAACCGTCAAACTCAGACAGTGGCAGTTCTATAGCCACAAAGAGAAGCAGTAAATGAGAAGAACATGTTACTACACTACATTGAGAAAGTTTGGCTCCAAGCTATGCACTGATTAATATCAGATCTCCTTCTTTACTTGCCTCTTGACAATCTTGTCACATCTGGCTGACAAATCCTTACAAGCTTATCCAAACCAAGGCAGCCCAGATCATGCTCCGGGAGTAGCTTGAAGGAAGCAGCAACACCAGCCATGCACTGATGTGCCATCATGAAACTAATGAAGCTGACTTCACTTGCAGACTGCAGGAACACGAAGAAACACAACATGCCCCAAGGTTTTGCAACATAACGCAGAGTTAGCTCACCAAAAGATAAGACAAACAATCAGCTCCCGAGCTTTGAGAAGCCAAGTAGTTACATGAATTACAAAAATTTATATGGAATTGCTTGAACAACAATCTCAACTAAATGAGCACAATAAAATCCAACTTCAGATCAGATGTGAAAACTGACTGTTAAATGCCTTTCAAACAATGGTTTGTTTTAAATTAAAACAAAACTAGTCTATTTTATTTTCTCTCTCCCACATCCCCAAAATATCAGAATGTTGCCTGGCTGCCAGGTTATTCAAACTGAAAAACATCTAAAAAAGAAAAAAAGAAACTGAAAGAAAAAGAAAGAGGTAAAAAAAAAATAGTGTCACTTTTTATCCGTAGGATTTTTCAGAGGGATAAACCACAGCCTGTGTATATCAGTAGTCCTCCCCTGGGTTAGTGATCTGCCCTCTCCTCATTTTTAAACCAAGAATTCGTTACACACAGGACTGGAAGTATTTGACCAATTAATAAACCAGAAAGTAAAATGCTGTATCTTAAACACATCTAACAAAACCTCATTATGTATGAGCTGACAATTAAACCATGTTTATTTTTCTGTGTGATGAAAAAAATCCAAATAAGTAAGTTAAATGCATCACAATACAAGACACTTAATTAGCACAATATATTTAAAATCCCAGACCCCCCCATACACACACACTCGTGCTCAAACCCACCCACCTCCTCCTGCCCCCCCTTATCCCCCCCCCCCAAAATACAAACAGACTGATCCTAAGGAAAGAATTGCTGGCCTTATTTTCTGGATGCCAAATAGTCAAAAATAAACTGTATATAAAGGGCATACATTACACTCCACTTTAGTGGTAATTTCTAAAGAACTTTGTAGTGAAATTACATTGTTGTCTGCTCTCTAGTGCATTTATATACGTCATGATAATGATAATGTATCTGGTTAAAGCACTTGACTCAAAACACATCTGAGCCACAAATCACAGATTTTACTGCTATTAATGTATATTGAGGACTTGTACAATTAAACATTGTCAAGTATTTATGATTTACATGCTACTACTTCAATTGGAAAACAATTACACAAGTGATGGCTCTGCTTATTATAATCAGCCTGCAATTCTGCATTACTTACTGTAGAACAGGAAAGTCATACAGTTGTTTACAGTGCACAGCAGAAAGAAAAAAACAGATCTTTTACAGAAACTAGTTTTCTACTTTTACAGTATCTTTTCATAATTAAGAAATGGAGAGCACAGCTTCCTACAGCTCTCATCTCCATTGTTCACTACCCAAAACAACACCACTGCAACATTTTTTATATCTCCACAGTGCATAGCCACAAGTAAAAGTTGCACAGTAAAAACATACATTCATACAGAACTGCAAAGAACTTTCCTTACCTCAGACATTCTTACTGTGCTTATGTTTCCAGAGCTATAAAACAGTTTCCCATTCCCTCAGTGAGTTGTACAAAGAAGTACTGGAAACACTCCTGCCTGTACAAGTACTAAGGCAGAACCATCACACGCCTCTTTACTCTTGTCTGACTCTGAGCACCTCAAGGTCTGATGTATGCTCAGGCTGTGCACAGGGGAGTGAAATAAGATCCTCCCCCTTGGTGTTCTCCAGACCTACAGTACGAAGTTGTGTCTGCCTCTCACCTCTGCAGCCAGCTCTCACCTCGCTGCCCCGGAGTGCTGTGCTCCAGCACGCTCCTCCAGTCGCAGGGCAGTCCCCTCACAGCTGGCTTGAAGAGGGCATGACACTCATCTTTCACAGAGATTTGATCAAAAGGAGTCACGGAGGCTTGAGGCGCTCCTAATGCAGTGCGAGGAGATTCTACCTCTGCTCTGGCAGCCTAAGTAATGCATTAAATCAATGCAGCTGACCTAAGGCCTATTACAATTTTTTTTTTTCTTCTTCTCAGAGTGTACAACTATCTGCAAATAAGCTATGAGGTACTTATGACTAAAATTACTTATTTTTAGCGTCAGTGTTGTTTTTCAAATTGCAGCTGCTGCAGGTTTTTTTTTTTCTTTTTAAACATTTACAGGTCTCAAAGGTTCAGCGAATGGGGTGTGTATTTTTTAAAGTTAAAACATTTCCCCTTATCAACTTACTTCTGAGTTCGGGCTGAATTTTATTCCTTTTTATGAAGTTGAAGCTTCCTATTAACAGCAGTACAGGTCATAAAGACAGGAGAAGAATTACTTTCTAGTAATTGGGCCAAAATCTGGTTTTAGTTATTCAGGTGTTGGGTTGCATTCATGAGTTAGAGCAGGATTTTTGTCATAGTCCTTTCTCACCTATTTAAAAAAGCCAAAACAACCCCCCAGGACAAAACACTTCTCTCTCCTCTACTTTCAACTCCTGTAGATAATTTCCTTGCATTCTCCTAACTCAGTAATGCACTGTAGTTTACCAGAGAGAGACATGAACAAGTTGCAGTGAACTCAGAGGGAATCCTTGTAGGAACATACCAGGACAGCATTTGACCAGATGAATACCTTTAATCCTATAGGAAAGGCAGCAGGAAATAAGATGGCTGTAGGGAGAAGACAGCCAACATATTATTATTGTTGGTTTATTAGTTGTCTTCTACTAATCCTGTTTACTATTCACTAGATAAATGCACAACGCTTAAGGAGAACCTGATTTACATTTAGCTAAATATTGGTGTACAGTTAATGTTAAGTGCATGGCAGTAATCGGAATCAGACCGGGATAAGGCCAACACAATCCCAGAATCTGGTCCTACATGAAGCATGTGCTTTCCTAAACCCTTAGGTTTCTCCACTCTATATCTTATTTCCCCTGCTAAGCAGGAGAACAAGCTGGAAAACCAGAGAAGGGGATGTAGTTTCCTAGAATGGACTGCCAGGTACTGCTGGCAAAAAGCACTCAAGTCTGGCGAGAGTCAGCCACCAGTGGTGACCTGGTCTGTTCCCAAGAGAGCAGCACACGGAGGCTCCAGTGCCACCTCTGGGCCCTACAAGATCCCCCAGGCACTCCTCTCCTGGGGACACAAGGCAGGACATGTGGATTATCACCGGTCTTGTAAACTGTGGGAAAAAGTGCCCAAGAAGTCATGGCCAAAAACATGTTATTTGAACTGATTCTTAACAGCAGTGTTTCAAAAGCACCTCCTCTGTGATGAGCACAAAACCTAGCTGCTCTCTCAAGATGTTAACTCAAAGCCAAAGGCACACCTTGTTGCTAAAATTGTATTTCCTTCTTAATGAAATGAGCAGTGATGTAACTAAAAAGGACTCAACGTGATTGAGAATTCTGCAACAAAGGTGAGAAGAGTGGTTTAAGATTACATAAACCGCCAAAAGCTCTGAATTGACTTCAAAATGATAAGTGACTAAAACTTAAGATGTGTGGAGAGCTGCTCTCCCCTCTAGCGAGTTCCCAAGAAAAACCTCTTTACTAGCTATCTGCCATTTGTCTTGAAGATGATAATTCTTATTAAATGGGCTAACTATCCATAGCAAACAATTTAAGACCAATTTACTGTTTTCTAATTAATTATCTACTAACAGTCTTTTATTTCAAGCATTGTTTTCATTATTCAAGCTTTTTCAATGAATATTTAATGGAAGCATATTCATGTTCTTTTAAAATTGTCCAGAATTTCTGATTAATAATTTTTCAGTGTTTTACTACCTGTGCACCTTTTAGCAAAATCCAATGATCCCAAGCATAATGTGACATAGTCAAGGCATGGTTTGTATCTAAAAGTGAACTTCTAAAGGAAAATGGGTACATTAATAGTGGCTTTTTGTAACTTCAGCTGATTTATAGGTCAAGCTTACTTGTACAGAGCAGTTACCAAGATATATCTTAAGAATGACCAAAATGGAAAGCAGAGGGTGACTTCCCTAAACCTTCTTCCAGCTTCCTGAAAATCCAGCTTCTTGTGAAAAGCAACAGACATTGGGACAGGGCACCCACCCTGAGACAGGTTCTGGACTTCACTTGGGGCTCTGCCACTGAATTGCTATTTGACCTCAGGCAAGTTATTTAAATTGATTTATATTTCCTTGCTTCTGAATTACTTTTTTTTTTTTGTTTTAAATCTATGTAAATTGTAAGCTCTTTGAGGAAACTGTAGCACCTCATTATGTTCTCAGGGACAGTGCTGAGGGCAAAGGAAAAGAGTCCCCAGGTCTGAACTCCATGTATGTCATAACAAATACCTAAAATCACAGTGTAACAACGCAGCCCAAGGAAAGCTTTCTCCTCCCACCTGCCCCAGCCTGTTCCTTCTCCGTGTCTCAGCCTGTGTGCTCAGAGCAGCATGAAACGTAGGGGGATGTAGGGCAGATTGTGAAGTGCTAAAACTTCTTAACCAAATGCAAGAGTATTCATGGTTTTGAGAAGAGCTCTGACACATGGAAATGACTATAAACAAAAAGCTGCTGCTCTTAACTGATTTTATTATCTAGGGTACTTTAAAAATGGGCATTAACTGGAGGGAATGACTACAAACAAAACTGAGTCATACAGCAATCCCCAGGAAAACATTTCTCCTGACTCTTAAATTTCAATCATGAGCTGAATTTTGATGTTTGATTCCAAAAAATCCTTCTTAAGAGAGTATCAGGAAACTAACCAAGCACTGACTAAACACCATGAGTAGGTTTGGTCTGCCACTGTGTTCTCTAGGTAAATGGGCATGCAAATTCTAAATTCCCCAACCACATGCAGCTGCCTCACGCTGTTTCTCCCAGAGTTTGCTGCACAATGGCGTTAACCTCTGTGTCCTGCCTGCTTGGCCTAAATTCCAATCACATAATACACGATGTCCCTCTTACTTAAATCAGTGCTGGCAAAGATCTTAGCACTAATTTAAGGCTTTGCTCACTTATTGCCTCGGAGAGATGTGTGGATTAAACATTTCACCTCTCAGAAGAAATGTGAAGCAATGGTCAGCCCCATGATTGTACCGCTGGGCCCTGGGTCACCTTTCAGGGAGAAAAGCCAAAAGGAGTAGGAATTGCTGTCCAGGACTGCAGGGACAAAAGATTTTGGGGAAGTAGAAGGGGAAAACAGACTTTGAAAATGAGGAGAACCAATAACCTGTCAGCAAGACAAAGACAGTTGTGGGTTTCAAACCACTTGCATGTTTAAGGTTTTTTAAAATCCAACAAGCCCATGCACACAAAGATGAGAACAGAGTTAAACTTAGTGTGCTGCAGCACAGGTTTTGAGCACTAGGCAAACTACAAACAGGCCTGCTAAAGGAATAAAGTATTTGATAAAGTTTCCTAAGTTCTGTGGAAGGACAGTTTAGGCACTTCAGTTCTCACTAAGTAACAGAGAAACTCACTCAAATTTCTTGTTCAGTATTTCCACATAGGCAGATTTTGTAAAGTAGCCTGAGCTATAAAGTGTCCAAAACTGTTTTCTACTAACAGTTTGCCCAGAGTTTAAATGTTTATCCCTGTATTGCTGCTTACATCCTCTTTAGGGTAATTAGACAAATTGAATGCAACAAAATTAAAAAACTCGAAAAGTTTATTGAATACTCTCTGCATTTGCACCCCTGCTTCAGCACTAATTTTTATCTAACTGTTCACTGCATTACTTTCCTGTAGCTCAAAACAGCAGTGAAGTCATTACAAAATGCTAACATTTAAAATAGTGTATATGGCAAACCCAGAGACACATCATCAATACCAGTACCACCAACCCACCCCTGTGAAATGGTGCCTCTCCACTGACTGCCACTAAGATGAGCAAACTGCAATTAACAATTAGGATTGTACCGGACAGCAAGATTCTTTTTAACACTTATTAATGGTTGCTTTATGTCACTGTGTATTTGTCTCCGAAAAATTTGTTTATGCAATACTTTTACATCTAATAATGTTTGGTGTTCTTTAAGTTACAGCCTTTTTCAAGGCAGATCCTCTCAGCATGAATAGTAGCATATTTATACCACATGGTGTAATTATACTTTCAATGATTTCTGTAGTTGTGTATTTTGGATCTCCAATTTGGATTCTTCATTCTTGATGTAAATCTTTTTGGAGGTATCTTAAGATCATCAGAATTATACACTGCCCCACTTGACCTGTTGATAGCATTAACCTTTATTAATGACTACTCTAGTCCACTCTTTCACTTTCTAGTGTTTTAGTTTCTTCCCTTCAATGCTATTTGGCACTGAACAATAGAAACAAAGGACATATAGCATATACTTGATCCAAACAAGTATAGCATTTTATCTCTCCTAATGAGAGCATATTCACATATGCCACAGTGGTGAGTTCACCCAATTCTGTAATAACTGGGCCTTTCTGTTGAATGCTTAAAATTTCATTCTAGGACCTGAGAGCATTTATAAAATGCCCAAAACGGGTTTATTAGATCCTTTTAGTGAGTCTGCACTAAAGGGACTCTTTTTGCTCCTTCCTCCCCCTGCCCCCCACTCTGGGCTGAGATAGAAAAACAGCTTAACTATTGGTTCTGTTCTCTACCTTTCTAAACATTTTTACCTGCAGTGAAGGATGCAGCTTCTGTCTGATCGTATGGCAAAAGACAGCATCACATTTTCATATACAAGTATGAGATAACCACCTAGTTGAGGTGAGGTATAGAGAGATGAGCTATAGAGAGTGAGAAGGGAATGCTGCAGCAAGAACACCACCCCCAAAGGTTCTTGGCAGCTCTGCCCATCTTTCTTTGCGTGGTCAGTCTAGTTTGGGGGGTGATTGCATGAAAGTCCTAGCAAAAAATAAGAATTTGCAAAGTTGTGTTCTTTGAGAACTTCCCAAAGATGAGAAAGGCATCATCAAGTGAAATGAAATTTTCTAATTTTATCCAATAACCAAATAATAATGGGAGCTGAAGTCTTTCACAATCAGGAATTAAGGTGGGTGTTGTATTGGCTACACATGTCCCTCTCTGCACAAGTTTACCAACTGCCTTCTAATCTTGCAAGTCCTGTGAGGAGTTTAAAACATTTAATTGCTAACTCTGTTATTAAGGAATCTATCCTGTCAGACCCACAGCTCTTAACAACGTTAAGTCTTTTAGAGCAAATCAGTTTTGATACTGATGTTTCTGAGAGGTGCAGCATTTAATCCTCAAATTACAACACAAGTTTTAACAGGCAGTTTCTGCCTGTCACCAAGATTTAGTAATTGACAAAAAAAATTCAACCCCCTTTTTAACACTAATGGTTTATCAAAAGAATACCAGTAATTTCAGTCAAGCCATTCTGATGAACCAGGCAGAAATACAATGGGGAGACAGACATGTTTATGCTATCTGATTGAAAGGGCTGAGACAGAATTCCAGAGACTTGGTGTTGTCATAAGAGGAACAGTCAGGAACCATGATTGTGCCCCGGGGCCAAAGGGTGTGACATTGGGCCAGAGGTGTGTCAAAGTCAGAATAAAATGCCTGCCATAAAACTGGTAGCCACTCATATTCACATGGTTAAAGAAAGGAGAGTTGGCAATATGACACCTGAAACAGTAATGCTCTTTGTTCTTTTTTCCCCAAAGATGATGAATCCTACCAATACAGGAGACCCTTCACCTACTCTATGTAGCTTTGTTTTTATTTTCACAGCCTCCAGCCTCTTCCTTCCTTTTGGTTATGGCTTTGTTTTTTATTTTCTCTTCTTTTTTCTGTCCTTCTTGTTCTGTAATACCAGGTAGTGGTTTTCAACTGTTTAAACCATGGCATATAATAACTGATGAGTAACATAGCAGTAATACCAGTGGTGGCAATTTTACTTTGTTTCATGGGAGTGTTAAAGTATTAGAGAGATGACTAGGGCATGGCTCAGTGGCAGACTGATAAAATGAAATATGAATTTTCCCTGCCTACAACTGTTGCCAGGTTTTAACCATAAACATCAAACAAGTTACAGGACACCTTTTTCCCAGGCAATGAAATAAAAAGCAAACATCTGTAATTTTTAAACAAATTCTTGGATGAATAATTATTGCAAAAAACCCCACTAATTTATCTATTGAGGATTCTTTTGCAAGCTCATCAGCTACAAATTTATGACCAAATGGTTGAGTTTAACAACCACACTTAAATTACTGTCACTCCTATGACGATCAATGCTTGTTATAGAGGCTTATTTACCAGGTTTCCCATTCTGCTGAAGACTTTTCTTACAGCTTTATACTTAAAACAAAACCTTAGTTCTCAGTAAATCTCTTCCCATCCACATACTCTTCTGATTGATTGGGAGAAAATTCCAGTTCCTATTTTACAGCGACATTCCAAGAAAGCTTCCTTGAAAGGGTCACCTATCCTCCATTAGATTTCTCTAAAACTGCCTCTTTTACTAACTTCAGACATGTGCCTCTTCTTTTTATGTCTAAGATCCATGTTAAACTTTCCAAGTTTACCCAGGAGTGAAAGCAGAAGGCATAGCAATGTCCTGGAGTAGCATCTGACTACCCCCTCTGACCAGGGCAGCACATCGATAGCAGGATGGTTTGCAGTGAGCTGTTTTTAATGGACAGCTCCCAGGTGACACCAGACACTGCTGCAGCAGCAGCCGCAATATCATACATCCTTGATTGAACTTTGATTAATTTTCCAGACTTTCAGAGCCTGTGGCAAAAGGATCCACAGCGGTAGCCGCAGCCATTAACTCCATCTTTTGTGATTTCTCCTTCTTCATTATGTCTGGGTCTTGATTGAACTTTGTTCCAAGTTAGTAGCTTTTGGCTATGGACAAGGGAGATAAGACTTTAGAAATGGAGTGCAGAAGGATAATATGTGAGAAACTTGCAGTGAAAGCTGCCTGGCTACTTGGCAGTAGCTTTGGATATACCTTGATGATGTGAGTGGCATTAACAAAAATGTTGGAACTCCAACTAATACAAACACCACTCGATGCAGTCATAGTCCAAATGTCTTCTAACATTCATGCATAGCAGATGCTATTTTATTTTGCTGAACAAATTCAAAGTTACTGCATCCACATAATGAATAAAATTACCATTCCTGGTCAAAGCCATAACTTTACAGAAGCACTTGTTAAAATAAATTAATAGTCTTAGTGACTTCCAAAGATTATTTACAGAGTTTGCTGCTGAATTGTGCAAGCAACTCTCCCACTATTGGTATGCTCAATAGGACAACTTTACACTCCACAGTCAACCTAGTGTGTGTTATATCATCATATACAAAAAAGCAGCTTTGCAGCACTAGGATAAATCCTACTGTTACTGGAGAAAAAAATAAAACTGACAATACTTAACTGAAAATGTTACACTGAGTTTTTCCAAAAGATCCTTCAGTGTTTTCATTACATTTCTACCTCCCTCATTTTTGGTCACAGAATGTCTAAATACTTTGCTAGAAAAGAGACATTTCAATTCTAAGATTACAATGTAAAAAAAAAAGAAAAACAAAATCTCATTTTCCTACTCTTTTTACAGTTCAGTGTTCAAATCTACCACTGTGATACAGTCTACGTATCACTGATATCTAGTTTTTTTACTGCCTACTGTTGGTACTTGCCAATGGTGGCATATAGAAATTGTATGCAGAGGTGGCTGTAGTGATCCATAGAAATTTTTGCCTGAACCTAGAAAAGCCCTTTCAAAGCCCCTTTCAAAGCTTGAAAACTGAAACTTATTGATGGGAAAAAAATATTAAACTATTAAGGGTGATTCAAAATCCACCATAAATCAAAGATATACATGATGTTTCCATAACATCTGACACAATGGGGCTTTGTCCCTACAAGAGGCCTCTGGGCATTCCTGTGATATAAGCTATAATAGATTTGTCTCTGTGAAGCTTTGAGTTATTGTGGCACCTCCAATAGAGGCAGCGTCTGAAATAATTTAAAACCTGGAAATAAGAGAAACCTTTTAAAAATAAAATATATACATACATATACATACACACATATAAATAAATATAACTTTGCCTTGCTTTAACCTTTGTATTCATTGCCAAGAATAGCTGGCTGAGGAATTGGCATCTGCCGTGAGCTCTCATTTATTTTCCGATGCTGCCTTGCCCCATTGCCCAGGCAGCCTCCGCAGTTCCCCTCCTCTCATCTCCTCACCACTTTGCCTTCCTCTGAACCCAGGATACAGAGCAGACTTCCAGCACAGAGCCCTTCTCTGCTTACAGGCTTTCCAGCCCCTTTCCTCCTTCTGCCAATCCCTGTCTCAGCTTTCTGACAGGAGACTGTATAGAAAAAACAGAACCTCTCTTACCCACTATTTAGGCAGCATTAACAACAGACTTGCATACTAGAAATTATCAGCTTAAATGTGTTCAGACTGGAGCTAAACTGTCAGCACAAGCTGTATCTCTCTGGGTGATCTGGACACTAGACTTGGTTAAAGTGGCTGGGATGCCACAGACAGCTAGCAACTTTGGGAAGTAAATAAGTTGTGGGAATGTTTGAGCTTTGCAACAGAAAGAAGCAATTCAAGAAACACAAAGTCGATGTGAATTAAGTATTGTATTGGCTACTGAGTCCCTTAAGTTTTATCACTGATGCTTCTTGAAATGCACTTGAACAAGCACAAGCCTATTTTAGGGTGAAACCAGAGCTGCCCTGTTAATAACTTTGAAGCCCTGGACTGGTTACCTGGGCTTTCCCTCGATTAATACCGTGGTTTAAAATAATAGGGAAGTATGCATAGCATGAAAAGTGGAAAAGGAGAAAAGTGCTTCAAGACCAACCACTTTTTAGTGCACGTTTGGGAACTGCTTGGAGGAGTGCCAGGGCTAGAACAAGGTGAGAAATCATACAATTATAAGAAGGGTGGCAGGTGTAAAACAGAAGTCTCTTATGGAGCAGTGGTTTGGGGTATAATACCTGCAGGAAGCTGACTGCCAGACTGACACAGAAGTGATTGAAGGAGGAGGCCTGGCAGGATTACCACAAGGAAGTAACGAGCCTTCAGGTACCCTAAACACACACACAGTTTTTGTGTGACTTTTCACAAACCTCCTTTTCTCTTTTATGCTGTCCTAGTGTTAAAATAAACCATACAGTGGTGGTAAGAAGGAGTCTAGGGCTCCTAGAGAGAAGAGCTGAATGGTCACTGCCCTATAGGATGTAAAGGCCACTATGCTCCAACAGCCCTTGCTGGAGCAGCATGGGGTTAATGGCAGCTCAGGATTACTTTTTGATGCTTTTTTCAGTGGTTGGGACAGGTGTCCCCTCCTGCTGAGGGTGTCCACAAGCTGAAAGGTTTTATCCTGCCTTGCACAGCCAACGTTACTTGTGTCACTTGCTTGAAGGGAAGTGGAATCAAGCCCTCCAGCAGTAACTGTGAGACATTTTTATTAGTCCAGCCACATGCTTTGCTCCAAAGCCCCTGGCTTGTCATAAATTTTTCTGCGTTAAACTCTTCACCCAGATATGGCTCTACCATACGCTCCTGGTTCAACAGATTATTAAGAAAATATTCTTTTTGAACTGCCTCTTCCACAAACAGGAGATGCAGCTGGCATCCAGCCTCTGTGACTTCTGATTAAAGGAGCACTAAAACTCCACACTCATTAGACAAAAACCTGAAGAGGGAGAAAAACTAAATTCAGCCTGAGCATTCAGCGCTATCTTCTTCTGAAACCACTCATGCTAAAATGAGGCTGTGGTATTGTCAGCACAATCTCTATTAAAAAACGGTTGCAATTTCAAATAGAAATTAAATACTTGGTGTGATGTTTCATTTCCCCTATAGTAAAGAAGGACTACTAAAAGAGGCACCCTTTTATACTCTGAATACATTAAAATCCTCATTGCTATAAATCTGTTTAGTTCCCAAAAAAACAATTTATATCAGATCTGTAATAAACTCCATATACCTCTGACACCATTCTTTTCAAGTAATTTCAACACATTTTATTAAAAAAACCCCACCAATAAAACATCTCAACCCTCATTGTAAGCATTTTCTCCCTTTAGCAATCTGGCAAAATTGGGATTTACCCAGAATTATACAATAAACCTGGGACAGAGACAGCCTGTCATTCAGTCAGTTTTGTGGCTTCATCCTCTTCCCAAGAGCAGCACTTTCTCCTCAGCTCCATTTTAGGAAGTGAGTGGCAAGTGCTGCTTATAAAACCAGCAGAGTACAGGTATGGTCCCAACTGCCTCTACAAACTCTGTATACACTTTGAAAAAGATGTCTTTGTGCTGCACCATCATATTATACAGACCACTAAAGAGAAAAAGCACAGCATTTGCAATACATTTATTTTTAAAAACAGGCTTCTTTCGAAAGCTCTAAAAACTCATTTCTAGCCACAGAAATGCCACATTCTGTTTCTCAAGATGCTTTCTCCAAACTACATTACCTGGATGACATTCCTTGTGAAGCACCTGCCTCACAGAACAAGAAACACGTGTTTACAGGGAAGGGGGGAGGCAAGCTACTTTCATACACAGACTTTGTGATGGAAGTAAGTTGCTGGAAAGCCAGTTTGTGACAATGCCAGTATTTGCAGCTTCTTTAGTCTAATTAAAAACTGCTCTATACAGCCATTAGCAGTGGAACACGCTGCTTATTTTATGTACCAATTAAAGTGTTGCATCACACCTAGCCAGTTATAATCAGAAAAACTGCCCCAAGGAGCATATGTAAACACTTGTGACCAGGAGTACAGCAGATACCTGCTTTATGATCTCTCTAGTAAATAAATGCAGTTTTAAACAAGTATCTACCAAAGATCTGCAGTTCTCAAATCTCAGGTGACTAACAATCAACCATATCCAGAACTGGAAATTACCAAGCTCTGAACGCTCAGCTGGACTTTGAAACACGACTGACAAATAAATGAGCCGATGAAGTAACAGTAATCTTGGGAAAAGAAAGACATCCATATTAAAAAGCATTTGCTCCTCCTCTCTGAAATGAAACAGTTCTTTCCCAGGAAGCACAAGCATCACTCAAGCACACAAGGAGGAACACGGAGGGGACACCAGGGCCAGCACCCTGCTGTGCTGCCTTGGGCAAAAACACACCCAATTAGCAATGCCAGTACCTGGCCCCAAGCAGCTACAGCAGGGGTGGTGTGGACACTGATGTCCTTTTAACTTGCCTATCAGTATTTCAGATTTAAAAAAAAAAATTATAATAATTGTGTTTTTAAGAGCAATGAACTAGACTTTCACTTAATATTAACAGCAAAAAGATGGATAAGTTATTTTCCAATTACAGTTTGGAAAAAGCATTTGAGCAGCTCTTCATAATTTATTTTGGATCAAACTGCTTAGTCTTTTTAAAAAATATTAAATTTCAGATTCAGATGGTTTCTTTAAAGTTAAATTTAAGCATAAACAGATTGTTAACATTTTTTAAATACTTAAGTTGTGTGTCACTTTTAAATTTTCACTTTACAGATGAAACTGCACAAAGGATATCACTGAACCTGCAATTCAAACCCAAGTGAACAATCCCGAACCATATGAAAGAGTTTTTCTCTATTTCTTGCAAAAAATGTTCTGGCTACTCATACAACAAAATCCACAGGGCCTATGACAGCACAAGCAGATATTTAAAATTATGTCTTATTTTAGCTATTGAGGAAAGACATCAAACAGACATTTTGAGGGCCCTGAAGACAATAGATGCTTTCCCATCTACCACCCAAATCAAGCCCTGGAGAGACCAACTGTAGAAAAACATGTTTTCTTTTCACAGCTCACTCAAATCCTTGCATCCCTGATCTTGTTGAATATGATTTCAGTTATCAAGGAAAAAAAAAAATCGAGGAAAAAAGATGCCAGTTTTAGCAATGTGTACACCTTCCCACGTGAGAACTAAACTGAATCCATATGGGAACTGAACTGAGACCAGTAATCATTACTGAGGCTAAAGCAAGACAGTAATCCATCCCATTTTAGAGTTACCTGCACTATGTTTTGTGAAATTCATTCTGCTGTGCAATGACCTCATGCAGAAGAGTGACGAGCCACAGGTTATCTCTGTGGAGCAATGATGGTTTTTATGTGAAGAAGATATATTTCATCTCTATGTATGCAACACCAATCACTATTGGAACAAATGTCTCATGTTTCTTTGTACACTTATACAGCCATGCAAGTGATTTTAGGCACTTCTTTCTATTACACCTGGATTGCCAATGATCTGTTAAGAACAGGGGAGAATAACAGGAGGGTGAACTTGCAAGTTAAGCAAGGCAGGTTTTGGTGAACCATTTAAATACCTTTGTGCTTATGCTCACTCATTTTACCATCAGTGAAATACTTTCAGCAGTAACATGGTGAGGATACCAGATTTTTAATGTCTGGAGACAATAACTGACACTAAGTAGAGAAGTACACTAGAAAAGAGACACAAAGCACTGAAGGAAGGGAATTACACCAGTGATGCATTTGATTTGTAGGTTTGCTTCATTTATTTATTAGGGGGTTTATTTCTTCATTTTTTTTTTGGTAGTTCACTTCCTGAATTCCTCAGCCCAAGTTCTTTTTAGTTTTATGTATGTGCTAAAACACACACACTCCCCCTTTAAAATGGATGTATATGCTCCAAAGCACACCCTTGGGCAGCTGTTTGCACCCCAGAAAAGCCTGCATTCCTCTGACCTCCCTCCCACATCTGTTAAAGGCTGCTGGAAGGGATGAGCATCTATTTTGATCCGCAGTGTCACACTAACAGGCAGGTAACGTGCAACCATAGATCAACTCCTCGGTGCCTGACAAAGACAGGGGACTTTATGAAACAATCTGACTGTGACTCATTTCAGGTTAGCTAGAAGAGATTGGGGTTTTTGGCTGGAGAAGTATTTGGAGGCTGAGCAGGAGCAGTGCCTGCTATGCACATGCACTGCCTATTCTTGGCTTGAGGGTTTATATACAGAAGTGTTCATCTAGAGAGCTGCCTGTTCATAGCTGGGGAAGAGACCCTGCCGATTCACCTTGCCTTGGTCACCTCTGTACAAGATTAATGCAGTGCATTCCTCTGAGCTGGGCTGAAAGTAGAGCAGGTGCAGAAAAGCATCTGTTTTCCCCCGGAGCAGAGAGAACCTCTGTGAGCAGGCAACACCTGCATACTGCCCGTTTGCTGGGCTCGGGTGGCTTCCTGGAGCCACTCACTGCCTTACAAAAGTTTCTTCCAAGTCCTGTGTAGTTCTAGGCTCACTCCTAAGTGATATCCTTGCACTCAAAGTACTGTCACAGCTATTAAGATCTGCCAGGAAGCTCTTGCTCTAAGACTGAGGTAAGACCTCCTGGGACTGGCAGGCTCTCAGCTAATAGTCTCAGTCTTTGAAATTCATTCCCTTTGGCAGCTTCCCAAAGCCAGATGCTAATGACCTTAAGCATGATGCAAGACCTTTTTATTGGTGCAATTTTATTTTTTTTCTTTTTTCTTTTAGTTTCTGAAGTAGCACTGAAACCAAACATGTCTTGTCTTTTGAGCAAGTGTCCATTTTACCATTGCAAGTAACCACCTAACTTTTGCAGAAACTTTGTCTGAATCAATCTTACATGCGAAAATGTAACTCACCGCAGTAGCAGTCAACAACAAAAGTTTTGGAATGGTTCTCTACATAGAGAACAATTTTAAATTCAAGGTTCAGCTCAAATACCTTTAGACTTAGACCTATAGACAGTTTTCCAGAGAATTTGGCCTAATGGGTGACTTTGGCCCATGTTCCCAATGTTCTGCCAGGCAATTGTGAGACACAGACAGGGATACTTCTCTCTCCACTCTACTGCCTGAGCAGGGACCTGCCCTATTGCAGAAGCAAGAAATACCTTGGGCTGCACTAAGGGCTGTTTCAGAGCCAGCCTGCTTCATGCTGTGGTGCCATTACTTTGTGGCTTGTAAAGTTCTGAAAACTTAAGTTTCATCCAAATGAATGAAACTTGACTAAGTTTTTTTTTTAGGATGACAGTTTCCTGACTTCTTTAACAATTAGTAAGCATCAGCAGAGGCTATTCTGAAAGTTTATTCTGTCCAAGCTTCCTCTATCTTCAGGGCAGAGGGAGAGGCTCCTTCTGTGGGTGGTTCAAAGCAGGAGCCTAAAGCAGATATTCTGCCTAGTTCTGCACAGGACTCTACCGAAATGTTGATACATGGGGCCTAGGAAGATTAGATCCAGTAAGCATCATCTTTTCTCCCTTCCTTCTCTTTTGCCTCCAGACATACTGAAGAAAACACTACCAAACCAAGATAATAGCAGAAAACTTCAGGTTTCTTAGTTTAAATTCCCTTTCAAACTTATTTAACATTAGCTCCTAGTATGTTATCAGTGATAAAAGAAGCAAGAGTGACTGTGTGCCTGCACAAACACACAGTAAGAACAAAACAGTGTTATTCTGTGGTAAATAAATTTTGAGACTTAAATATTGACTATTTTCTTGGATGGATATTTTATACAAAGTCCACAAATGCTACAAACCTTCTCAGAAATGAATTCCTGCTCTGCATTTCAATCCACTGCCATAAATATAACAAAAGCACACAACTCACTTTCACAAGAAAACAGGCACAATAAACAGGTTTTTTTTCCTATTGCAGGGAACTTCAGCTTCTAAACAGACAAACCACCAAGCTAATACTGGACAGACAATGAAAGACTCGCCTATGTGTAAAACAGCTCTGCAATTCTAATCAGAAACAAATTCAGACATTTTATTTTAAGTTAAAAACTGGAGAACAGCAAATTGTTATTTTGGAGTTCTTTGCTTAGCTTTAACATCTCAGCACTATATCATGAGTGCACAAACCCTCAGTGGCAGAGTTACAAAGATGCTGCAGTGCTAATAGGTGAGCACAGAAGGAAGGAGTACTGCACACCACTCCTACAATCAGGAAATCACTTTCAAGACCAAAGCAAAGAAGTAAAAAAAGTTTAGAAAGCTTCATCTTCATCTCTGTGATTTGCACCTGTTGACGAATCTGTATTTTTTTGAATGGGCAAATAATTCATTCAGCTACTTCTCTCAAAAATTCAGTGGGCTGCATCTGTTTATCTCCTCTACACAGGTATCAACACGGAGCTGCAGTTAAAGGTTTGGGAAAACAGCCACCACATTAGCTGCTCTCCGGAAATGAGGTAAGATCAGGAGCCAAAGGATGGAGCCTCACACCACATTCCAGTGGCAGGCTCCTGATCTCTGTGCATTAAAGAAATGTAACCTCAGCTGAGCACTGGGGTTATACTGGACTTCCTGTACTTGCCTATGAGAAGTGCCCAGCACAGTTTGCCACACTAATGGTGTGGAAGCTCTTTGCAGAGGTTGGTCCCCAAAGACATGACCAGGGACTTTTCCCACCCTGCTTTTATGCTGGCTGGAGGAGTTGATGTTGCAGAGGAAGGCAAGCACTCGCTGTTAAATATTCTCTCCCTGACAGGCACTGCTGCAGCACTCAGTAGGATTCTGATCAGTCACATCGCTTTTACAGTTCAATTGTGGATACTTTCACAGTATTTCTAATGATCTATTATTAATTCCCAAGAATTACATTCCAGTCTTAAATTCAGAGAATGTGCAACTTTCAGCTGTCAAGGACAGTAATTCAGTACTTAAATTGTAAATGTCAAAAGCTGTAAGTGGACTGATTTATACTAATTTGAACAACCTTGTTCATCTAGATGAAATAATGAAACAAAGGCAGGAAAAAGGCATTTGAGTAACTGGTGTCACCAAACCAGCACACAAGTGATTAACTCAAATGAAGTGTGTTGGTGTTAGAATTTCAGTGAGAAGTGAGGACTGCAAGCTGACCACACAGTGTAAAGAAAATGTCTTTAGAAAAGGTCAAATAAAGGGAAAAATTCAGATGTACATGCCAGATCCTTAGTACACCTCAGAGCAGGATAACACCACTGAAGTCAGTTAAACCATGCCATTTCCCACCGACTGGAGGTTTTGTCCTGTGTTTGTGCAAAAGAAAATGACAACAAGAAGTATTTCAGATTTAAAAAACCTGGCAGATCTGCAAAACAGTCTGCTGCTTGACTCTTTGGTTAGGGTATGTATTCCATGGATGTATAAAGAAAAGGAGAAAAAAAAAAAGGAAAGGAGAAAAAAAAAGAAAAAAGGAAAAAGAGGACTGGAAACTCCACCTGGATGCTATCAGTCTTGCCCAAGTAAACAGTACTGACATTAGTGCTAGCCTGCTGAGTGGTACAGGTTAGGAAGGGTCACAAAGGCAAAATGGTGACCAAACGTGCCTTGAGGTAGAGATGCTCTGGAATCTGTCACAAAAGGAGAGAGCTGAAAGCTCATTTTATCTAGAAGTCATTTCATTTTAGAGTTCAAAACAATTAAAAGACATTGAAAGAATTGTACAAACATGGATTATAGCAAGACAGAAACAATCTCCTTTTTCATATAAACATGCCTTCAACTACATGCATACAGTGGGATGTGTATTGTTCTTGAGATAACAGTGCAGCACACCATAAAGTGACAAGGGAATGTGTAAGTGGAATAGCAAAAAAAGTTTTTCTCATAATATTAAACAAATACTCATACCCATAATATAACTAAAAAATTTTATCTAAAGGAAAGAAAACAAAGCAAGCAAATGCCAAAGAATTTAGTTGTCATGCCCCAATACCTAAATGAAGTTTTTTGCTGGAGTCTCTTGAGATAAACTTTCTTTTGACACTCAACTTGTTAAGTTGCACCCAGATTTACAAATCAGAGAAACACCTATTAGTATATAGTAATCACTGAGTTGTAGTAACTATTTCATGAGGATTTTTTTTCATGTGGTTTTAAATTCACTTGAAAACATTAAGGGAAACAACCTACAGTAACTGCTCACTTGAGTTTTCTAGTTTGTTTTCTCCCTTGTCTACAGGAGCAACCCTGAAGCCCCAACTCCTGAAAAATAAATTTTACCAGTAATATTTTTGTAAGAAAAGCCACATAAATGAAAGAATTTCTTTTTAAGGTCACTTCCAGTTACCTCTCATATGTTTTAGTTCATATCAAGGAAGCAGAACCAAGCATGAGAGATACTTGCATGTGGCATTAAGCAACAAGACTCAGTGTTCACAGATTTTGACAACTGTCAAAGTCTACAACCAGGCCGAGAGGCTATGGCCTACTCAGAAATGAAATGGTTAATACATCTTAAACACTGATCCTGTTCCAGGCGTGTTCAAATAACACAGGAAAAAAAAAAAGCCGCAACAGTAAAGTGAAGTTCTGAACTAATTTTACTTCTCCTCCAGCATGCCAGGAAGTGTATTACATGCCATTGGCGAGATACCAAACCTGTGACTCTGGGGGGATGACTGAAGGAATCCTCACAATTCTACATCTTGGAAATAAATTCTGTGCTAGAAGGAAAAGCTCAGTAACACATGCCATCTGGTAGCCTTTGTCTTCTTTTTATGAAAAGGGAGAGAAGAGAGGGAGGCTGCTTCCTCATGTAAAGACACTGTGGGCCAAAACCAGCTTGGGGTAAGGGCAGCAGAAAGAGCAACTCAGCTGGTGCTTTTCTCTCCCTGTTACATCTCTGCAGAACAGGGCATTTCCATAAGTCTCAGTATCAAACTGAGTTATCTCAGATTCATATCAGGAAGCTTATTATAGCAAGTGGGAGTGTCATTTGGCCCATTAATTGCAGGAGAATAGCACCTAATTACATTGTAAATGCAAAGGGTTATGCTGAAGCCACTGTATTGCACTGAACTCAACTCTCAGCTGTTGCATGATTTTTCCTTTAAAATATAATTTGTAACGTGTCTTAAGCAAAATCCAAAGCTATGCCCAAAATTTAAAATTGACTATTTTATTTAACATTAAAATAAGTAAATAAAAGGTCAACAGAAATCAACATCATCCCATATTCTGAGAATCCAGATGAGAAGTAATTACTGCTTCAGGATTGGATTACCAAAAGGATACTTCATTAATTCTTTGAGAAACACTTTCTTTAAGCGGCTGAGAAAAATACAAATGCAGAGAAGACTCACATCCAGACAGGTAAAGAACTGTCTACCATTCACTCCCAGTGCCACAATAAGCTGTCCTGACTCTTCTTTATCCTGCTAGGAGTTAAAGTAGAAATGGCTATGAGCCAATGTGAGTTAGCCCCAAGGAAATTCCTGCAGAGTAGCAGGAGGCATATTGGGGACTGACTTGAGCATTTCTGCATTCCAGCTCTCTCCAGTGGCTGCAATGACCCAGCAGGGCCATCTGCAGCCACATTTCAGTTTGGGCAGCACCCAGGCTGCTCTAACATGGGGCATGGACTGAAGCACCTCATCTGGCTGAGGAAACAGGCACTGAAGTGATACAAAGCTCCTTTCCATGTATATGAACTTTGTACTGATGCAGTGATTTATTTGGGTCATTCATTAAACTGTTGTAGGACTTGCCTCATATAAGTTAAAGTTAGTGTCTAAATCTCAGGAGACAAAGAACATGATAGGAAATCGCCAGCATAATAAAAATAAATTTATATTGTAAGACCTTGCAATACTATTGTAACAGTTTGTTCCATAATAACACAGTAAGAGCTATTAAACAAGCAATGCTTATTTATATTATGTAATATAAGCAGTTTGTAGCATATCTGGGGTCTATTTTCCTCTGAGTGCAAATATTTAACTCCCATTAATGTTAACAAGAGGTTACCTAGCATGTACTTTGGCAAGAGAATAAAACTCGAATTTTAACATTAATCTTAAGCAAGCTTTCAACTTGAAAGATTCTTGAGAGTACCTTGTATTAACACTATCTTAATTGCCCTGAAATCTGGATTTTGCGAGAAGCATATACACAGATAAAACTAACTCGTGTTAACTTTAAATTGCACATTTTAGGATAATGGGAAATAACTGTGTGTCACCTTTCTGTAAACTGCATAGCTTGCACTGTGAAAGCACTGTTAGCAGAGACAGTGATAACATCTGAAGAATTCTCTCCATTTTGAATAGCATTTTTTCTCCAGCTTTGCTTCCCAGCAGAAAATTAACTCACACTATTTTTCACAGTAAGAATAGTGGGGGAAATTCCTACTACATTTGCAAATGAAACAACTTCTTGGCATTCTCTCTTTACAGTTTGGGGAATCTCCTTGTTCACATTCACACTCTGAGTGAGGACAGTGAGGTAGCATAGATACATAATGCAAGTAGAATCTGGCCCTTTTCATTTTGTGAAACTGCTTTGATCATGATTCTCTCAAGACATTATTTTCAACTCGAATGCAATTGACCGCTATTGCACCATATGTTCCTTATGTGTGAGCTCTGTCTTGTTCATTAATTTTTATGCCACTACTGTTGGAATTCAGCCAGTGTAATGTGGAGGCAATTAGCAATGTCAGAGTGTTCATGCCAGCATATAATGAGAGAGGAGAGAGAAAGAGAGAAATGGGGAGATTATGCTTCCTGCTACAGGCAAGGGTCCTTTTCAGAGGCTTTTCTTTTTTAAAAAATGTTATCTGAAAACTGAAAAGTCTAATAAAAACATAAAGGTGACAAGAAATAAAAGTCTTGTTACAGCAGTCAAATTTACTCACTTATAAAAACTCTCCCATAGCTTTATAATATGTTCATTTATTTTCAGAGGATGAAACTGAAGGTGCCCTGTGGCCTGATGACCTTGTCTTTTAATCTTACAGACACTGTGGTCTGCTAAAGCCCTGTATCAAAATGCTTAATTTTAGCCTGCAAAAAGAGATGCATGCATATACTAGAACAGAAACATGCATTAAATAATGTGTTCCAATGACATGACCAAATCTGAAGCTTCTTGTTTTCTTACAAAAACCCCACTACTGCAAATCTTGCCATCTGAGACTTATGGCATCTGCCATTTTTGTTGCTATTTGTGCTCTTTAAGTTTGCAAGACAAAAAGTACAACATATGTCTGAAGTTCCAGGGAGTACTGGAGACCTCACTAAAATCTCCACCTCTTCCCATTCTCAGTGTCACACACACAGACACTCCCACCTTTCCTTCCAGTGGGCCAGTTTGAAAATAGTTTTTGCCTGATCTCAGAATACAAGTGCAGGTAACATAAAAACTGCAAAAACTCTGCAGTATTAGAAATCTTGTGCCCATACATCTAGAAGTAGGACTTCACTAGAATTCTCTCTCACAGTATCTTCCAATTGAACTCCATATTGATCTCTGACAGAAGCAAAGATAAAAACCACTGTATACACAGAAACCCCTTCATAGGGCAGGACTTGATGGAATTTTGTTGTTCTTGTGTAAATACCTACAGGTATGTTTATAAAGCAGATAACACAGAAAAACCTGAGGAATCAGGAGAAGGGCTCAACCTGAAAAATCTAGATCCATATTCTGCAATGGCTCCTTCCACTTCACATTGTGATTCAGACCAGGCTTGGCTTTCATAGTCCATTAGGAAGACAGACAACTTCAAAGTTCGCTGGGGACACAGTTCTCAGTTCTATAGTGTTTAATGGTTTAATTATCTATTTGCCTGTGAAGTCATTAAGCAACTCTGTACTAATATGGTTATTAAGAGATGTCTCCCACTGCAATCATTTAAATAACAGTTACAGTAGCATAGTGCTGCTTGTGGTGAGGGTCTTGTGGCTCAGTGGCAGCCTTTCACTTTTGAAAGCTCGGCAACTATATAAAGGTAGTTTGACTAACTCACCTTAATTTCTCACAGATATTTACTCTCATCACAAAAATCACAGCATCTGGCCAGCTTCGTAGTGTACAACCATCTCTACAGAATCCCACTCTGAGGTTTGCAAGGGCATTGCTGCCCTAAATTAACACACACAAAGAGCTTGCTCCAAAGCCCACCGAGGTCCAAGTCACAGCTTATTGAGCTCTCAAGACATTTATGCAGTTTGGCAGCATGGCCTGCCTAGGATCCAGCTACTGTCATTTGTTCAAACTTCATGAGCAATAGAATTCTGTAATTCAGAATTACAGAAACTTTTCAGTAAGTTTCTAAAGCATGTCACAAAAGTATCAAAAATTTTCGAAACTGCAAGAGTTTTAGTGGAACTTCGTCTAAATGAATGTTTTGGTAGCATGATATTAGACAGCCTTATTGAAAAGTTACAATTAATCACTTAGTTTGAATTGAAATTCCATTTTGAATGCACTTTTTTTCCAATTAATTTGGACTTTTATATTATATATTTAAAACTGAGAAATAATTGTGGCAGAAAGCTGGGAACTTCCAGAAAGGACAGATTTCTGTAGCTAAGTGACTTCCCCATACCTGTTTATGACTTCTGCAGTAGATGCAGCAAAGAGACCTGCATGGCTATTTAAAGCAAGAGCAAACCCCATCTGTATGTCAGTGACAAACACAATGAGATCTGTTTATTGCTGCACATTTACTTATTCTACTAGTAAGGGGANCTGTATGTCAGTGACAAACACAATTTACTTATTCTACTAGTTAAGGGGAAAAATCATGTGCTGTCTTAAGTCCATCAAAGTCAACTAAATTATCAAAGCAATCCAGTTTAACTAACAGGAGTAAGCAAAGCAGTGACATTTCAAAAATATGTTCATATCTTACTTGCATGTTATTCACAGTAATAATACAGGAGAGTTTCATTTTAATTGCATGTTAAGAATAGAAAAGGAAGGGGAAAGCTTAGAGAACAGTCACGAGGTGATTGGATTAAGAAACAAACCCAAGCACTACTGAATAGCAGGGTAATTCTTCAGTCAAATGTTATTAGAACAATTAAGAGTCCCTACACTGCAAACTAATCCAGTGATTTCAGTTTCCTCTGTTAAGATCTTCTAAAGAAGTTAATATGCTTGCATGTTGCATGCAAGACAAATTTAGATAAAAAACTTCTCACATTGGTAGCTAGATTTTACTCATAGATCTTATTTGCCATCGGTGTCTCTCAGACATGTCCACCACAGTTTTAACAAAGTTCCCTCCTAGAGGAGCAACAGCAAACTCTGCTCGCTGAGGCTGTGCAGTTGTGTGCCTGTGGCTCTCCCCCTCTGGCACTCACTGCCAAGGCCCTCCTCCCCACAGTGCTCCTAATGTGCTCAGACACCCGGGATGCAGGGAGAGGCTGTGCATTCAGCACAAGGCACGACAGAAATGCCAGCTACAGTCACAAACTTGCCCCAACCAATGCTGCTTCCGATATAAACTGGGCGTCAGACACAGAGCTGGCAGGAAGCAGTTTCATAGGGAAATAACAACAGGGACAGCAGAATTTCATTTCTGAAGCAAATCTCTATTTTCTCCTGTCTTTGTCTAGAGCTCTTTCCAAAGCCAAAGTATTCACACAGTATGAAAGACAAACTCCAGTTTTTCTGCCTCAAAATCTAAGGAATGTGCTGCATGCTGCAAAACAGCAAGTGAGCAGAAACACTGCAAGGAGTCTCCACTTCTGCTGAGACCCAGGCACAGATAACGTTTGGTAGCTGAAAAGACACCTCCTAACATGAAATGCAGGATCCTCCCAAATGCCAAAACATGCATATTATGCAACCCTGTCACCTACTTGGGACAGCACAAGTCTTCCCAAGCTTGTACTTACAGGTACTTGATATTTAACTGGAAGATTCCCTTCTAGCTGTAGATTTGGCAGCAGGGGTTCCTTTGTCCTCTCTGAGACCCCCAGCTAACACACACACAGCAGATACAGGGTATCTGCTCCGACAGGCTGGCTGAATTCCAATGGCTTCTTCCCACTGCTGGATTTAGTGGCTCAAGCCCTCAGCAGCACTGGACACTGCCAGTAGCACACTGAGCAGTGCAGGTATGTTCCAGAGCTACTGCCCAGGAATTGCTGCTATGGAAACTATTGTACCTTCCAAATCTATACTCAGGACACATTTTCGAGCTTTCCCCCTCAGAGCAAAGACCAGAAGGACACTCGATTCAGAATATGAGCTGAAATTCAGAGATAATCAATCAATTTTAAAAGATGTCCAAGTCACAAACTGATCTAGTTGCACCTTAATGTGATTCACAGAGGCAGCTGGCAGAAGAAAAGAAATCCAGAGGTCATCCTTTTGCCCATGGATTTCAGAGGAAGAACTGTGGTATTTACCTTCTATCTTGGTTCTGAAATTCATCTGCTATGCGCTTTTGAGCACACCACCAAAGACTTTCTTACTTTCCTTTTATCATATAAAAAATGGATATTACCTATCAGCTGGCCCACTGATCAGGTTGAATTTATTTTTTCAGAGGAAATTGAGATCCTTTGGGATAAGGTGCTGTATAGGTAAAAACTATTACTACTTTATTCTTGCAGTAACTCCAGGACAGCCCAGGGAGTCAAACAGCAAGGCTCTCCCGCTAAACATAAAAAGAAACTTCACAAGAAGTAAAAATTAAAATAATAAAATAAAATCTGGACATTCAGGAGAATTAAATAAGAGACCAGCTTGTAGTTTTCAAGTGCAGTCATCTGAGTCAGCTCTCTAAGGAGTGCCAAGGGCTAAATTCATCCCTGAGCTATGCTGGCTTCTGCCAATGTAAACCAGGACACGAGGCCTCTGCCAGCAAAGCAGGGAGAGGCAGCAGCAGTGGAAAGCACCCACTGCCTTCCTCTTTGTTGGGGGTCTAAATGCAGTGGCAGCAGCACTAGGAGAGGCCTGGCAAGGCAGGTTCACAGCTGTGGCACCCTGAGGTGTCATGGTGTGCACATGGGAACATCTTGTATTCTGGGCTCTGTTACAGAGGTTTATGAAGATTTTAAAGCAGTCTTTGGCAGAGCTTACTGTAATGAGGAATAATGGTGACCAAACCTCTTCCAAATCAAGGCAGGGGCTTATAATGGAAGTGTCACTGACATAAAGAAGAGTAAACCCTTGAGAGGAATGGGATTTTGTCCATCTTCAGATTTTTCTGTGCAGTTTGTATCAGTAGACAAGTTTGGCAGCCTGTGTTGCATAACACAACTTAATATACAGTCAGATTGAGTCTGATTTAACTGGGAAACAGCTGTGTGACTCAGATGTTTTAAGGGGAAGGCAGAATACTGTGTACAGAAAACTGTCCTCATTCCTCTGTGAACAAAGAGTGGCAAAAACACAGGCACCTCCACTATGCCAGCTGCAGTGTAGCAGTCCTCACTTGGCAAGATATAAAAAAGAAGATTAACAAGTATAATAGCATTTTACTGTGCTCTTTAGAGTGAAAAATCATTTGTATGTTACCACTACTGATGGTCCAAAACCACAATGCTGAAACTGAACAGAGAATACAGATCTGAACCTTCATCCAAACCCCACCCTCAGTTCTTTGTTAGATCCAAGACTGGAAGGTACCTATTTTCTCTTTTCTGGGAGGCTGGTGTTTTGCAAGGCCCCAAATTCATATGCTTCACAGCTGAAAACCTTGAGAGAATCTCAGTTTTGATTGCCACAAACCAGACTTGCCAACCTAACTGGTAAGCCCCAAACTAAGGCTCAACCCAAAGCATGCACCGCTGCCCAGTCTCTCCCAGACTGGAGCTTTGCCAGCAAACGAGGCCAGAAGCCGCCCAGGTATACCTTACATTATGAGGATGGCTCCAAGTATAATCCAGGGGAATACACAAAGATTTGGCTTTCTGTAAAGGCTAAGTTGTGACTGAGTGTCTCATCTTGGTCCCCGCTGGAGCGGAGCCCAAAACCACCACACGCTTTGGCACCGTTTGTTGTACTTGGCAACCCTCGCTCAAGCTAGGTGGGTGCATTGGCAGCACTTGTGAGGAACCCCTCCTCTTTAATTGGTGGGAATGTACCTGTAAGGCTGAGCTGTGTTTGGTAAGGCTAAGTGTTCCCGCAAGGGAAAACGACTCGAGACAATGCAGTTGGTGTTTAGAGTAACAAGACAGAGGATGACTGAGGCACTCTTTCATGTTACCTGGAGGGCCCTGTTAAGCTCTTACTGCTTTCTGTTTCACCATGAAACGGTGTCCCTTGCTTTAGTTAAAGGGAAAGCTGATGAAACAGTGAGACAGCCCAAAAGACTTTTTCCCCAGTAGATAAGAGAAGCCTGTACCAAATTTAGCTTCAGTCACTATTTTGCTCCACGTCAGAGGTTAAAAAACCACTCCAAGTACAATTTTTTCCTTGAACTGTCTAAAGCAAAGAAAGTAAAAAACTGCTGCTGTTTTTAATTTATTAAAATAATTTTTTACAAACTGGAAGATTACATGAAAATTAAACTTTGTTCTACTTACAGGCTGCCTAGTGCTTTGTTCTGGGTTTCTTACCTAAGAAGAGTTGGTGACATTTCCTAAAGCTAGGCATACACTGCATGCATTGACTTGAGAGCTATTAATTTTACATGCACAGGATACAAGGGGTTTAAATGGTGTTGTGATTTGAACATTAGTAGGAGCGTTTTCTCCAAGCTCCATGCCTTTGAATTACATGACAGAAGGCTGTATGTCACTTCCTGCAAAAAATTAAAGATGTCCAGAAGTATGTGACCTCCACTGTCTGTTCTAATGGAGTCTCAGGACACCTCAAGACTGAAATGATTACAAAAACAGACAGCTGAAAAAAATCATCTCTCATATTCTCTTCGGTAGAGGGCAGTGGCAGATGAAAGCTGTGCACACCTATTAACCTGTGTTAAGTCCTGTCTCCAAGCTGGTTGGCTGCCATGAATCTAATGGCAGCAAACACACCAGACAGGCAAACAAAATGGTGGATTCAGGGCTTTTGGTCACGTTCCTTCACTCACTCTCTCCCATCTCCCTTCCTACCCTCATCCCCCCCACTTTTTTTTTTTCCTTCCTTGATGAGTGTTATCATCAAGGCCAAATGCCTTCTACAAGGTGTTCCCCCTGAAAAGCCGGCAGGAAATAAAAATGCTCAGAACCTTATGGGATCAAGTTCTTAATGGCTCTAAATGAGAGTAAAATAAACACATGCACATGTGCATGCATGCACACACACACCCAGCACCTATTTGTCAGACCTTTTTACCAGACAAGGAGAACACAAGCAGGAAAAAAGATTGTTGCCTACTGGCAAAGGCACTCAGAGACAAGGGGGAGTAAGTTTTAGCAGTCCTCGCACTTAGCAAATTAATCAATTCATTGTTATGGTTACAATTAAATAAAAGTGCCAAGAAATACAGCAAGAATGTTACATTTTGCTCCATTACCTCACAATTACACATGCAGTGTCACTTCACAAACACTCAATTCTCAGCCTGTGCAACTGAGTAAGAAAAAGAAGCATACATTCATTGTTAATAGCATGTAGTGTTGGACATCAAATTTACACACATGAATATATATGAACAACTGTATATATCCCAACTTTTCCTGATCCAAAATGCCTTATCTTGACAATCTTAAAGCATACAAGAAAAGAAGGAAACCCCTGTTGAATAACGGAGATTCCAAGTTTGAGCATGAGATCAAAAAACCAGAAGCCAGGTCAGGAACACTGGAAACATGAATTCTGAAACAAATGTATTTGTTCTCAGAGAAAAAAAGTGCAGTTCCACTTTAATAAAAGGTGAGGAATTCTGCCACAATAGGGTATCTCTTTATGACTTACTACAATCATCTCACAGAGAATTACTGTTGAATGTAAGAAGCATGGTGCTTGTATGGCTCTACAGTCTTGTGTAAGCTGCTAAATGCTGACTGGCAAGAAATACTGATTCATTAAAAAAAATCCCCTGCACCATAACCAGTGGGGGGGAAAAAAAGGCAATGACTACTACATGTACAGACTGCCGTATGTGCAAGTCACTGCAGCACTTCTAAACATCAGAGAGTTTTACCTGCCTGGCTGCAGAGTGGACAGAAGAGGCAAGTGGCACTCAGGTCTGACTGACGAGTGCTGTCCTGTCAGGTTTTGCCTCAGCATGCCTCCACCTGCAGCCCCTCCTGGGTTCCCTCTGGCCTCCAGCCTTTGCACAGATCTATCTGCAACTGCCAGCCTTTATAACTGCCGAGTGACACTTCCTATCAGCAGCTACTTAATGAAAGAGGCTTTCCGAGAGAAGGATCAAGTGTCAGCCAGCTTTGTCCTTCTCCTTCTCTTCTGGAAAACCATACAGGCCCAAATGAGAGCCTATTTAGCTGCCCTGCCCACAGGACTCTACCACAGTGCTTTTAACACGGCCCAGTTTCATCACTGGGCTGTTATCTCTTCGCTGGGGGAAAGTGTGACTTTCCTCCCACCCCACAGCACTGCTGAGGGCACTGAAGTTGCAGCTAAGTAGCTCTGCCAACCCATATCCAAAGGATGGCTGCATCTAGCCCTGCTCCTCAGAGCTCCATCCCACTGCCTTCACCAGAGTTCATGAATCAGAAACATGTTTGGGGAAAATCCCAAGTGTGTAATGACTTCTTAAAAAAAAAAAAAATTCCAGAAAAAGTGCTTCACTATCCAAACAGTGAAATACAGCTTTATTCTGCTCTCATTTCAAGTATTCAATATTTTGAGCTAAATTTAGCTGCAGAACTTTATTTGCATTGAGAAACAAACCCCATATTTGCTATGCTAGATTATGCCATTCTGCTCACATATGTATTTGTATACTTACATAGAAGTCATTCACTTTTTGTCTCCAATAGGCTTTGAAAGAAAGGAAAAAAGCCTCAACATGAAAAAATTGCACCCTTGTGCAATCTACTGATACATAACCCTGAAAGTACCTATTACAGCTGTAAAGGGATAAAAAGGTATGAAAACAGCACTGAAAAATTAAACTTTTGGTTTTTAGCAAGGTATGACCATCAGAGCACTGAAGAAGCTTCTTATTAGCAAGTTGGCAGGATTTGAAGTATTATTTCCTGATTAAGTTGATAGCTGGTATTCATTGCAATCATTTGAGGGTATCTTAGAATCCTGTGTAACTTTAAGTCCTCCATAAAAATATCTGTAAGGAAGCCTTGCAGGCTATCTAGCATTGACTCAGCTACTTGGTGACCAGCTGCTTTGCTGTGGTAGCAATAAAAGGCAAAGTCCTGTACTTAGAGAACGCACTAAACACCAAACCTTTGTTAAGTACAGAAACAACACTCAGTAACTGCTTATTTTCTGGCTTGTCTCCCTGGGAAAAGCCCTGCAACTTTCTCATAGCCTGCCTAGCAAAAGCTCTGCATGGATTTTCTTCTACATGACACATGGGAACCTACAGCTTTCTCAGGAAGAGCCATAACTCAATCTTTGCCCAGATTTGTACATCCAGAGACAGGGCTGGGGTTTGGCAGTGGTCAGTATGCAAAATGCTCCCACACACCTAACTTCAGAGGGAAAATTCATAGAGAATCCACCCCATGGAGCCAGCAGAGGCAAAGCGCAGCTGTCTGCAGCCATCCGAACATCTCAGCCTTGGTCATCTTGATCTTTTTAATGACCCTACATATCAGCGAGCACAGGCATCTGTTCAAAAGAACCTCGCAGCTCCTGACAGAGCAGAGCACACATCAAAGCCGAGTGGGTCAGATTCTGCCCTCACTAGATACATTAATTGTGAATAACTCAAACGAAATCAACAGAATTACCCATCATTAACACTACAGTAACCGAAAACCAAATTTGCATAGTTGTCTTTGCCCTGTAACTTACACAGATGTGCTAGTTTTTGTATTTCAAAATAGCTATATGCTTTTTACCCTAAGTATTTTTCATTTTCCTCTGGCAAAATAAAGGGTATTTTCCAAAGAAGGCAAGAGACTGACTGTATTCCTATGAGAACTTTTTCTTGCTGGCAATACTGAAATGGCAGCAAATGCAACAGATCTGTAACACATCTCAGGGTACAAAGAGTTAATCTCCTTTCTTACAGATCATCTGTATCAGCCCAGATGCTTGGTTGGAAGGAAATATAACCCAAATGCCTGGTCTAGTACAGCAGACTAAAGAATAAAAATATTTTTATGTACTGTGCTTATAAAATATTCTATTTGCTATGTAGTACCAGTTATGTTTAGAACCTTCCTTCAAAGACTTTCTTTTCATATTGAGAAAAATAGATCCATACACTCCTTGTTAAAAAACACCTCTGCCTAAATGTCTGACCTCCACTGTGAAAACTGATCCTTTGCTGTTGGTCTGCATCTTTATTGTGCCTTCAAACTTAAAAATTAAAATAAAACCGAGACAATAGAAATCACAGTAAAGTGCCACTTAAAGTCAATGTAAAGTTTATAATCCTTTGCAGTCCATTCTTCTGTTATGCTGATGACAAGTTAATTTGGCTGATAAAGGGGAAACAAAAAGCAAGGAAGTAATCCTGTTTTACAGAATATTATTCAAACAATAATAACTTCCTTTGCATAACACTTATTTCATTCCATCATTACTACTATTATTACTACTATCTTAAGCTATGACAGATTGTGAAGGGTCAGAGATAATTTTTATCAATCAGCCTCCCTTTGTCTTTGGCAGGTTTAATCATGTCACTTGGAATGTAGCATGAGGGGCCTGATGAAATTGGAAAAGCATGTGAAGATAAAAATCACTCTCAGATGAATTCAGACACTTCCTGCCACTCTGCAGATGCCACAGTGCTGCAAGCCACCCTCCCAGGAGAGATGATTCACCTGGAAGGAGGGCCAGGCTCTGCCAGATGTGTAGGAGGCTGCCTGAGACCCACATGCTAACACTGTCTCAATTGTATGAAGCATATGCTTTCAGTCAAGGGTGAAAAATGCAGGCACCAGCACATGCCAAAAGTCTTTCAAGCATGGCCCACCAGTCAGCCTGAAGCTTAATGCACTGATCCATCGAGTCAGCAGATGTGTGTCACCACAGTACAAGTTGAAGCTGGTTAAAGCTATAAAAGAGTGAAGTGACCTAATCCAGACATTCAAATCTCACAAAGAAAACCATATTGTTGTCACTTTGGGGGCCTTAATGTGGGACTTTAAGCACAAACACCAAAAGCCTTCTTGGAGTAAAAAGGTATGTTGCTGCGAAAACATAAATCCCAACCCTAAGCTACACTTGTACTGATTTCAAGTTGATCTGATAAAAGCATAGCACAGCTTTCCTTTTTAGTACTGCACATACAAAAAAGAACATCTGCAGAATTTTATTGCTACAGCCATAAATGCTCCTTATCCGCTTGGTTTGAGGCAGAAGTCCAAAAATACCTTGATAGAAAGTTTATTTGCAGAGTACCACTACGTACTTGGTAGAGCCAGTGAGTTATACAACATATTCTTCCACTCCTGGCTAAGTGCTGTCGGTGTCAGCTCAGAGTCCAGCTGTAGAACCTGGCTCCATAATGCCTGGGAACTCCTCCCTCCTTTCCATTTAATAATCACTTAGTGGGTACAGTATTTCCTGACACACTCAAAGTCAAAGCACACTTTACAATGAAAATATTCACCTTGTTCACATGCAGAATGATTTGTTTAAAGAAACCAGATCTCCCTAGCACTCAAAGATCAACCCAACACTGGACGTGTGCAAACCCACTTCACTGTCAACACAGTTGCTTCAAACAGCTTGTTCAGAGGTGGGTGATAAGATGTAGTTCTCACTGGGCAAACACAATTAGGCAGACAAAGATTTTTCTTGAAGTCTTTTCTGTCTATCATCTGCAATCCAGTCTACAAATCTTTCTTAAGCATTCCTGTCTGTAACAGCCAGGTCTCTGGAAGAATACTGATGTTTCACAATGACCTCATTGTGCTTTGACATAGCTTTCCCGAGCTGTGGCCTGTGGCAAACACACACCTGCTCTATTTATGCCCAAGAGGCCAAAAAAAAAAAACCAACCAAAACCAACCCAACTTCAAATAATATTCAAGTTCAAACAACAAGCGTGGTTCTTCTGCCTTAAGAAAAGTCCATCCTGCAATCCACTTTACAAAACATGATAGTTGGTCATTTAAAAGTTGTGCTAAGAAAAGTCATACCAGCTCAAAGGGGGAAACACAGAGTGTCTGAAGCTTTGTCATGTCCTCCCCCCATTTCCCCACACACAGGGGGTGACTATTACCACTGATTCATAGCGGGGGCTTCCCACAGCCTAAGATCAGGACTAAGCCTGAGACTGCACCAGGAATTAAACATCTGCACCATGAAAAGAAGGTCACAAAACCAAAATCTACTTAAGTACAGGATGAAAGGCAGCAGAGACACAGGAAAAAGATGGCAGTGCCAGAAACAGAAATAAAAAGCAGAAAAATGTGAACATAAACACATGCACTTGTGCCCCCTGTATTGATCCTATCCAGATAATGAAGAATGTTTAAAATTATGTTTATAAGAATGGTTTTTAATTAATTGGGTTGGGTTTTGGGGTTCATTCTTTTCAGTTCTCTCTGATTTTTTCATTGCCATGCTCACCTGGAAGTTATACTGGGCTAAAAAAGACCTTTGGCAACTACCCTTACACCAAATACCTTCTGCATGTCAGCTATGCAATACTTTGCATCATCCATAGTCTTCATTAGCAAATTTGCCCTTTCACCTCAATAGCACCCATCTGACATTTCCACAGCTTCAGAGGCTTTTCTTCCTCCACCAAAGCATGTTTTGGAGTGGTTTCAGGGCAAATTCTTTGATTCTGGTGTGCTGGAGCATTAGTGCAAAAAAAAAATAGGAGAGAATGGTTGGAGGTTGAATGAATGTTCCAAAAAGACAATAGTAGAGCCCCAGAATTATGGTTTTTCACAACTCCTTTTCTCATGTCTTTTGTGAAAAAAATTGCTGAATGCTACTTTCCCTATTCAAAAAGCTTTTATTCCTCAGAGGAATAAGTAATGTGCTGTGACTTTTACAGAAGAGTAACTAGAGGTTAATAAAAGAATGAAAGTGAAGGGTGCTCAAGACATTCCTGGTGGTGCTTGAAGGTTTTGTCTTTGGCTGTCAGGGAGCCAAAATAACAGTATCAATACTTGTGCAACCTAACAAAAGTGTAAACAGAGACAGGAAGGAAAAGACAGCAGAGAAACAATGGAACTCAAAGAAACAGTAGGTATCAAGCTGAGTTTTCTTACCATCTAAGACAAACTATACCTTTGTACTACCTAAATACCACTGAAAGCTCACATGACAGCATTTGTTTTCATGGTTTATATAAAAACCAAAAATGCTGCCTCATACAAACCAGATGAAACCATATTAAAACCCCATATAAAACCATATTAAAAAAAAACCCCACATAAAACCATATAAAGCCATGTAAAACCATATGCTACCTTCAGTATTAGCTAGGGTAAAACTAACTTATTTGTTCATAAGATACTCATTTTTTTGTATTATGTACTGTAGAAGCATTCACGGCTCATTTCTTTTTTGGGACTTACATGGAGAGAATAAATTAGAGCTCTTCATGCTTTACCACTTCTTCCTCCCCAAGTGAATGGACACAAGTGAGCACCACAGATGTGCTGCCATGACCCTGCTATCAGCTCATGCTCCTGAAGAGCTTAAGAAAATAAGAAATTCTGCAGAACAACAGGAGTGTATTGATTGAGATATGTTCATACATTTTTTTAAATAAAAATAACTGTTATTAAAGAGTTAAGCCACTGTATGTGTGGGCGAACCACTTTTTGTAATTGCTATCTATCTACAGATCTTGAGAGAGATGTTGATCTGCTGAAATGAAGGCTGCAGACGCAAGTCTTTTTAAACCAATAAAAATACCGACATTTAAGTGAGTTTTCCTGCCATAGATCCTTTGTATGCAAATCACTCAGATCACATAGATAGAAAATTAAAGACTTCTCCTTGGACAAAACATTGTCATTTGAACTTGGGAAAATACATGGCTGCCAACAGAAATCTAAACTGTATTTGACGAAGTTCTCCACTTTCCCATCACAGTCTCACTATATGATTTTTATTTGCAATGTACTCATATTAACAGAAAAAAATAATCATTTTCCTACTTCTTTGGAATAAGCCATTCTGGAGCACTCTATGTTATATCCACCACCAAAGTCCTCTAGCTTTGCACCTCTCTTCATCTATCAGAAAAAAAATATTCAGAAAACCTGTACTTCTTGCATCCCAATCAAAACATGGTGATGTGTGTACACCACCCCGCATTACTTCAGAAGGCTTTGAAATATCCAAAATAAATAATTTTAAGGGCCTGTGGATGTAAAACAGTATTTCTACATTGCAATGGAACAGCTGTGTATAAAGAGGTTAAAGACTGAAATCTAGACCAGCTGCTGCCAGCGTTGGAACCTCTCAGTGCTCTGTTTTCCAGAGCTTTCCTTCTGTAATGCCATCTTCAATACAACTTTAGCGTAAGATACACACTTCAGAGCTTACATTGAGTATCACCACACATTTTCCTGACTTTGGGCTTGATCCTGCCAAGTTTTCTTCCATGAGTCACCTCTGCTCACCAAAGGTGTATCATGGAGGTCTGCACTCACATAGGAAAAACACTTCTGAGGATGGCATTAGAGCATGAGAGTCAAGCAAACAACTGGTGGGATTACTCCTGCAAAATAGCTCCTGGCCCATGGACTCCACAGAAAGGCAGGCTCATGTCAAAAGTACGTAGCAGTGCATGGAGCAGAGTGCTGACTCACACAGCAAGATTTCAGAGAGCTCTGCAGACCTTTCTGCAGGTACCAGTTGAAGCCTGGAAGCAGAAAAGTCACATTTGCATTGAGTCTTCCTCATAGGGTTTAAGCCAGGATAAAACTATGCAAGAGTAGCTATGCCACTTCCCCAAAGCAAATCAGCCCCAAACTGGTTCAGGCAGTGCCAAATATCAAGGAGCAGTATATTGGTATTCAAATTTAGATTTTATCTGTGTATAACTGTGCAGAATTTTGTAACTTTGCTGTAAGTGGTCCTTCTACACGCCAGAACATAAAGTAGATTTGGCATCTTTGAATTACAGACTGGTGCCTGCAGCTTGCAATTCTAGGGTTTGCTTTGAAGCTTCAGCTTTTTCCCTTGCAGTGGTTTGACAAGGATCATGATTCAGCATATTCAACATGCTTAGATCAAGATGGCTTTTCCTTTATCATTTGGAGCTGAAAGAAAACAAGGACTTTTTTTAGCCCTTTCTGTCACATTAATGGACCAGTTAGATTTTACAGCCCTTGCACTCTTCAGAGGACACAAACTAATTCCTGCTCCTTCCTTGTGCCCCAAGAGCAGTGCTACAGTCTGATATAAACACAACTAATTTTTCATCCCACCAGAAGTATGAAAGTAGACAGAAGATGAAGCAACACTTGTGCTTCCCAGGAATGTCAGACAGTATTCAAACAACACTCAGCAGAACCACCCTGAGGTGCTTTGCTCCATATTGTTCCCAGCACCAGACAGGCCCCCAAATTAACTGTGATCCATTATTTCATTTAATCTGACCATGAGGTCAGAGGGAGTTGTCAGGATCCTACATCTGTGGAAGGAAATATTTCCTTTAATACTTTTTATCTATCCTACCTGTATACATAACATTTGTAACAGGTTTAATCAATTAATTAGAGTATTTCTCTTAAAACCCACATTAACTCACTGACTGGAATCGACTAATTTTCCAAGCACTTTACATGTTATTCTTTAGATTTAGTGTGTTACTCTTTAGATTTTTTTTATTCCTGCAAAATGATCTCGATGTGTTTTGTAGTTTTCTGACAATAATTCACTCCACATAGGGCACACCCTCTCCAAGTGTAACTAATGACAACTTGATTTGTGTGCAAATAGTCTAGTAGAGACTATTAGATTCTTTCACTTCAAAGAGTCACAACTGCAATGAAGATGAATATATTGCATATTTCAGAAAGGACCATTTATGCCACAGCACATAAGTTGCATTATTGCCTATGAAGGAAGCAATGACCTCACAGGGTTATTTTAGGGGAACCTTCCACACATTTGAATGCTAGGGCTGCACTTAGGCCCAATATATATTCTAGTATTTCTAATAAATTTTTTGTCTCCTTATATATATACTGCTCTCTCAAAATGTCAAAAATGCATTGTGGGCAACAAGAAACTGTCCTGCTGCCTTAGACATGCTCTTGTAATTAGAAATAATCTGTGCAAGGAAACAATTCAGGGAGCAGATAATGGTTTTGGGGCTTTTACAGTGATCTTAGGGATCAGTGTTTGACTTTCATTTCACTTGAGCCTTTGCAATGTCCTTCAAGACCCAAGTGCAACCTGAGTCCTCACAGCTATGCTGGTCCCACAGCCAAGCAAGCTACCCCAGCTTTGTTAGAAGAGTCATTTTTCCTCACATACATGATGAGGTACAAGTTTTGAAGTCAAAGCATTATTTAGAGACATGCCAAAACTGACTTCCCTCCCTGCTGAATGCTGACCCTCCAGGTACGTTCAGCAACTGCTGTAGCTAAATGCAACTGGCCGTGGCTGGCATGCCCTGGTACCACATTTGTTCAGACAGATATTCCATGGAGACTGATGCCAGAACTCATGGGTGTTCCAACAGCGAAGGCTGGGAAACATCAGGTTGTGACAGCTGGCTTTAAAATAAAAACTGTCCAATGAAATATAAAAAAACATAAACAAGAGGACTCTTGTTAGCCCAGGGAATTCAGTCATTTTCTCAAGGCTAGTTTTTTAAGTTTGCTGTGTTTATCAAATGTATTTCTTTATTGCATATGCAGTTCCACCTACCTATGAAGTGAACGACTGAGTACAATTTGAGGAGTAACTTCTGTGCAGAGAAATAAAAGCATCTCTCAGCTTCCTCATTACTTTAATCACTATAACCTGCAGAAAGCAAGTAAGAGGTCATCAAAATGCTGTGGCAGTGCTCTGTTTCCATGTTGCAAATCCAGAACCAGAACTTCAAGGTCAAAGTGTTTGCTGTATTTCTGCTTTTGTCAAAGACATCCCCTTGCAAAAACCAGAGAAAGTACAAGACATGCAGTCACCTACGATTTTAAAACTACAAGATACTAAGACAGTAATGAAGAGCTGTGGTTTCTAGAAACAATTTGCCTGCAGACAATCTAGAGTGCAACTGCTCCTCTGATGCAGAAGGATCCACAAGCCAGTTGTTTTCACTCCAGAAACCTCTTTTATTTACTAATCAGAAGAAGGCAGAAAGGTTGAAAGTTCCTACCAGAGCAATCATGAATACAGCTGGGAACCCACGACACTCCTAACAAGGCTCTTTAGGAAAGAGGGCTCCAGTTTTCCAAGGATCTCAGGTCAGCCTGTGACATGAATCAAGTCCCTCCAGGGAATACCTACACACAATTTCTTCATTTTGAAGTATCTTCCTCGTTATTTAATAATTCAGGATCACTTTAAAAGTAAGGCTCTAATTTCTACTAGATACTAAAATTACTTTTAAATTTTTCTCTGTAACTTAATATTTCCTGCACACCTTGTAAACCATTGAGGGCTGTAAAAATCCCCAAACAGGCTCTGCCCCTGGGGTATAAAAGACCAAAGGAAAAAGCCCACCAAATATCCTCTCCTCTCAGAATGAATAATAGTTACAAAAGGACATGCTTAGGCTTATGAAGAACAGTAGATTCAAGGGATAATTTAATATAAATTACAGTCTTTTCATGATTATTTTTGTCTAAAGGTAGAGCTCCTCTAGCAAGGAAGGTGATCATTAAAGGAAGAATTGAGAGACAATTCTGCATAACTACTTTTTCTGTCTTATAAGCCCCTTTTGTACTCATTTTTCCAGTCATGAAATGTCTATTTGATCTTTCTTTTCATGTGACATGCAAGAGTGCTTTTTCTTGCCTTACAGCATCACTCCAAATAAACCACCAAGCACTATTTGATTCTTCACCTTAAACAAGGAACATCTGCATCTCAGACTTCTTCAGCCCACCAAAAAGCCTCATTACACAGCATCTTGCTAGACTTGATCCAGAGAAATAGATAAAAGTCATTATCTCATGTCTGTCCCATGCCAGTTATTGCTATTTCCCTACTGTCATCTCCTCCACTTACATTCTAAAAACAAATATCTAATGTAGAAGCATTACCATATTTTTTTTTTTTATGAAAGGGAATCTTGAGAGAAAATTTCACAAGGAATCTAAAAGGAAAACCTATTGCTTGTGAGTTGTAATAAGGGTAAGTCACACAAACTCTCAGTTTGAAGCATATAAATGGTTTAGATTTTTGGAAGGAAAAAATTCCACTATGTCCTAGCTAACAGTTTACTAAATGAATCGATCCAAACTTATCTTTTCATTAAGTGTTAAAATTTCTTCAAATAGAAATCTTATTAGATTGCAGGCTCTGTTTTGTATACAGAGCCAAGTATTACACCTGTATCTGCAGGTACAACAACAGTCTGCTGGAAAAGGTACAGGCTATGGTTAGAAGTGAAAAGAATGCCTTCCCAGAGGAAAATGCATCTGCAGCTCACGACTGTATCAGGGTATGAATAGGGTAAATGGTCAAATTTAGCTTATCCACTTCATAGGCTTGAGGGCAAATGTTTTCTCTTTGATCCAAGTCCACAACAGGTATTTTCACTGGCAAAGTGAACTGCTCTGGACCTGCTGTGAGAGGGACTCAGGCAGGCTGGGGCTAAGCTGCTCTTTTTGGGTGCTAAAGTCACCTGGAAAAGCACACAGCAGAGGATGGATGCAGTACTCCCCAAGGAACACTGCAGCCCACAGAAAGCCCCATGTGAGGCTCCCAGGTGTTAAGAGTGCTGTCTGCAGAGTCCCCCTTTACATCTGCAAAAGATTTAGCCTGTGTCTGAAAAGCCTTCACTGCAGTGAAGCACGGGATACTGCAATTGCTATCCCTGATTTACATCAGTATGGCTTTGATGACAGTGGAGATACTTGGGCTTCAAAACTGAGTGCTTTGACATAAGACCTCTATTAGAAGCAAAGTAAGACAGACTTTTTGTGCATTTCATGCTCTCTGTACAGCACACTCACTAAACAGTACACTTAGAAAACCTAGTTCAAAAAGGGCTTTTCTAGCTTTGTAGTAGTACTGATTGCTATAAAAATGCACTTATGAGAGATGTTACAAACTGCAATATTTTTTAGACAATATTTGTTAACATATATCTCAGAATAGCCAAAATTTTAATAAATATTTAAATTACATCAGACATCACACAGTTCTTATGTTTTAGGCTTTGAACTGCACAGCCATGGCATGCTTTTGTCATTGTTACAGCAGAGTGAGTCTGGTATGTCAGATCAAACATGGTATGTAGTCCAGATGTGTTAGCTGTCACTCTGTGAGTAAACATTTCTGATGGACAGTGTGTTAGCAACAGATTATTACTCATGATGTTGCATGATGGTTACAAAAAGTTAGCCAGAGTGTCAGAGATAACACCAGTGAGAACTGCTGGTGGAAGTGATGCAGAATGGTATGTTTACAGTCATTTTTGTCATGTGCTTCCCCCATTTACTCTAAGGGAGAACCAAGTATGACTTGAGCAACTCCCCATGGGAACTATGGTGGAAATATGGAGCTGTTTGATCTGAGGGGCAGGACTCTTACTACATAGCTATCAAGAATGTTAAGCAATGCAATATTCAATTCATGATTTTTCAGTTAAACTATTAAATACATGCAGGTCTGCCTGAAGTGCTGACCACATTAATTTATATTGTCATTTATGTGCCCTTTTAAGAGGATACTTGCGGGGTGTCTTAGATTAACAGATGTTAAATGACAAAATGTTTATCAATCCCTACAACAAAGGCACTACAAGCAATAGTATCTGCAATTTAAGTTTCTCTTTGCACAGGCAGACCTCAGTCTGGATCAGAAGAGATTCTTCCAAGACAGGGTCACCATTTATCTTCTATAAACACTCACCCATCAGCTTCCCTTCTGTCACAGGGAAAAGGGGTGTCCAACTGCTAACACAGTATTGTGCCTTTATGTCCCTGGCACATCTCTGCAAAAATAAGATGCAGGGATGGGACATGGATGCAGATCTGCAAATTCCAGCAGCTGTGCACTGGGCACCTTCTGCCATGCACGTACAGCCCAAACCAAACCAGCTCTACTGGACCTGTGCTGGCTTCCCATGGGGCCAGGCTGGGAGCAGCTCACTCTGCTCCTCACAGCCAGCCAGCATTAGCAGCAGCTCTGCTGGTAGTGGCAAACAAGGTTTATAGTGACAGAAGTGCAAGGCAAAGGTCACTAGTCCTGGCAAGGTGTGAAAGGTGTGTTTTTTCTAGCCTGGTTATACCTTAGCTAACTGGGAACTGTTAGCAGAGATCCCTAAATTGTCCTCAGGGCCGTGACTTCTGGCTGTTGAGCTGCATACAAACCATTTCAAAGTACTTATTCTTCCCCCCACTTGCTAAAATATGACTGTTTTGATACTCTGCTCCACTTGTCACTCCTGACAACTGAAAATAACAGGCACTATCTAATGTGCAATTATGTGCCTGCCAAGGACCCAGAGTCCCAAGGCTAGATGTGTTACACCACAGAGAATTACAGGTGATTATATAAAGAATTGCACATTCATATGCTAACAAGTATCATGAGACATGCATGAGAAGATGACACTGGTCTATTTTTCTCACCCGAATCTGTCACTATACAATGCAAAAACTGATTGCCAGGATATTGTGTCCTTAGGACCACCCAGCAGCTCAGGCCACTTAGGTCTGATGTAAGATTACAGAGCATCTTAATTTTTCTTCAACAACCCACAGAAAGGATAAGCTGTGCATGAAATGTGGTTAAGGAAGCTGCTCCATTTTATTTTAACTGAAAAGATGTTTCATAGTACAAAATGTAACTGGAAACTTCAAGATGCTTTGAGTATTATTGTACACAACCCCCTCCCAAAACATATCAAACATACCCAGCTATTCCACCTGAGAAAACACAAGCTCCCTACACCTTACAAACATGCTCTTTCAAAATTTATTATGCCACTCTTTCACCTCAGGCTAATCTGCACAGTATCACTGCCTCCAATTGAATCACACTGCTTTATGCCAGTTGTAGATAGTCCATCCTCAATGCAACAAACTGTAATTTTCAGATTTTTCTAAAATTGCAGAAAACTACAGGAAGCATAAAGTCCACTGCCTAGCATACCAGGGCTTAATTTTATTCTTAAAAATGGTAGCAATGTATGCTTCTGGTTATGGAGGTGTGCCAGTAGTGCTACAATTAGGGTTGTGCTGTCACTTCAATTATAAACCTGATTTTTTGAGGGTTTACTAAAACTCCAGATTAAAAAGAAAAGCTTGCTGCTGGCTGAAATGTTTTGTATAAGATCTCAGCCAGGGGATAACTTGTTTCCAACATTCTGAAAAAATTAATCAGGTGCTTCAAATGTTAGAATTTAAATGTGCTCGAAGAGGCAAAATACTAAAAAAGAACATTGAGTTATGAATTCTCAATGCAGAGCAAGTTGCTTCCCAGTTCCTATCAGAAATACTATGCAGAAGCATGGCTGCAGATTAGGCAAGTAGAGAAGAGGAATACAGAGAACCAAATCCCAGATGTTTGGGGGTGTTTTTGTACTGTTTGGTTTTTTTTTCTATAAAAAAGCAACAAGCAACTGAGGTTGGTGTAGTGAAAAAGAGAAGGATCCATGCAATTTTAAGGATGGAGGAACAAACCATCTTTTTGGAAATGAAAAGTAGGGCAAGGACCACAAGGACCACGAGGCTTCCCTCACTGGAGGGAGGGAGGAGGTGTGACAGTTTTCACACGTGCACAGTATTCTGTGGGATTGGCAGCGAGTGCCAACACTCCTCAGACTAAGCTTAAACCAAAAATTACGTAGTGGAAGATGCACAAAGCTGAGTGTGGGCTGCAAAATTCAAGTGAGCAGGCAGATTTATAGTGACAAGATTTTCTTGCTGTGACTATCTGAAAACGCTGGATGGGAATAATGCAGTTCTTTAAAACCATCCTGGTTGAATTTGCATCCCCGCTCCTGACTGCACACTGTCCCAGGCTGAAGGCCATTAGTTAAACACAAAAATGGTATCACACATTGCCTAGTCATGGTTTCTCCACGCTGCCTTTGCTCTCTTCTACAAACACTTCTTACAGAGAAGGGATATCTTTTGCCCTGAAAATTTATTCCTTGATCTCTCATGCTGGCAGGCTGGTGACACTGACACCTCTTTGCTATTGAAAGTACTATAAAACACATCCATGCAATACAAACAGAGCCTTGTTTCTGCATCTCCTGCAGTTTAGAAAGTTCCAGGTCCCACACATTCATTTTTGCCAAATTGGCAGTTGCTAGGAAGCAAAAGAAAAATGCTGGCAATGGTTCTGTGGAACTGGGGAACATGCAGGCAGTTTTCCTGCAGCACAGGAAAACAGATAGGAATTCTCAAGTGACTTCTCAGGCTTGAGATATCCAGGAATGCCTCCTAACAAGAAAAGCAAAGTAACTTCAAGGAGATGATAGGAATGAGCTAAACAATAATAATTCAGCTTTTGTAATGAATTTAAATTGGACACTTGGATTTACTTACCTACTGTAGTTGAAGTGTCTATAGAGGCAGAGAAGTTACTTAAATACTAGCAGCCTGCACAGCAGAAACAAGTTTTTAAATAGAAAGTAGTCAGCCTGAGCTGAAACACAAAGAGATAAATTACCACTGCTAACTTTAATTAAAGACTCCCTTAATACATGAGAAACAGTTTAAAAACTGTTCAGAAAATAAACTAATGCTGCACTGCTGCTACACTAACAGTAATTTCTCTTTTTACAGAGAGGAAAGTGGGACCAAGCAGAAACTGTGAGAAACCTGCAAGGTTAAAGGTATACCAATAAATGGAGAGGTCAAAAGCCTATTTTTACAGAGCATCATGCCTAGCTATTTATTGCTTTGTACTTTTGGGAGAGGGGGTTGTGAAAAAACATAAAAATCTGATACCAAGACACAAGATCAAGCAACTGTATCGACTGCTTCTCCGAAATATTTTTCTCATACAACAATGAAAAATTGCATGGGCAACTGCACTGGGGAGCAAATGAAGTGCAATGGGATTCTGCCCATTGAAGATCATTGCAGTGTATTGCAGAGGTGAATTCTTGTAATTTAAAATATATCGCTTAAACACTGAAAAAAATATTTTAAGTTCACATTACACATGCTGTACATAATATACTTTTATCTTTGATCAGACCATACAGTAATTGATTATACCCAGCCCTCTACCAGCAGGAGCCTTCATTCCAGCTGCTTGATTCTTGCAAGGTCCATCAGGGCTCTCAAAAGCAACCATAAGCTTCACACTCTGCAACAGCTGAGATTTTGCTCAGGGTGTTTAAGGTCTGCAGAATTATTTTTCCCCCCGCTCCACTTCCTCCACAGTGCTCATTTATAGTAAAATAGGGAAAATGCTGTTGGCAAGAAGATATAAGAATGATTTCCTTCTCTTGCTACTTTGATGATTCCCCTTAGGGAACACAGAACAAAGAAAATCAACATTGGCGGTAGCGGAGAAGATCCAAAAGTCTTTTAGGGCAAAGGACACAGGTTGTGAAGCAGCTCCCTTCTTCTGAATCTATTCAATACAATTCAATTGTCAACTCCATGCAACTTCTTTCATGTCACTACAGTGCCCAATGCCTCATGCAACAAGGCACCACACAAACCACACAACCTCTACTTCTGACAGACAGCATGTGAGAAAATAAAGAATAATTCCCCCCATGCCTCATGGAGAATTAACTACAGAAGACAGGGGATTTTTCTTCCTTCAACAAATACCAGTATTCTCTCAAATTCAGAGATGTTTGTAGAAATTCACAAAGAATTGCTGTCTCTAGTGAAACATTTTAACACTGCAAATACTGAATATCTTTCTTGGTCCAGGCTAAAGCTGACAAAGTATACACAAGTAATACAGGTCATTTTGCAAAAAGCAGCAAATATCTGAAGTGCACATTGTTTTCCTGTTAGTTCTTGACTAGAAGACACTGTCTAACACATAACACATGGCAAGCTCATCAGGAAAGCAGAGTGATTCATGGGACCTCCAATCTCAGAGTTCTGCATTTGCCACACTTTAGGAAAACTAAAGCCCAGAAGTTCAGGAAGACTGCCTGCTGGATTTTCAGCTCTGTATACACAAATACTGTACAACAGCTCACTTCTGAAACCTGTCATCATTTACTAGATATGCTGCATAGCAACAAGTCCCTTACAAAAATATAAGAAAAAATTGGTTTGGTAATTGTCAGCTTCTTAATTTTGAGGATCAACACAACTCTCAATCAACCAGCTACACCAGGAAAGGCCAGGCTGGGGTGGATTATGCTGCACAGTTCCTGATTCTTTCCTGGTCCTGTGTGAGATACAGTAGTATAATTTAAACTAGGTCTTCATAGGTCAAAAATGGGCAAAATATTTCTTACCAATTTTCAAAACAAAGATGCTTGTTTTGAAGGCAAGACTTTTCACAAGTTTTGAGATGAAGCAAAGCTAATTGAAAAGCTGATCAATACAACAGTGTTGAGTCAGACACCCCACTTAATTTAGAGTGCTATAAACGCAGAATGAATAATTTAACTGGGAAACTCATGCCCTCCTGTCTGTTTGTGTGCACACACATATACACAAGCATGTTTACACACATCAAAAATGAGTCCAAGACGTAGGGCTACTTGACAAACAAAAGAATATTCATGTTTTGGCAAAATACCTCTTTGCTTTTACTGGCACGTAAGCCCAGGCTGCACTAGGCATATTTTAGCAATAATGATCAAAGCAAAGGCTTTCCCTGAAGATTAATGACTGGCTAAGAGGATAGTTTGAGGTCTGTTTACCCCAGCTGGTCCTTAATTCCCAGGAAAAGCATCTGCAAGGCTTATTATTGCTATAAACTTAAGATGGAGGGAGGAGTTAGGCTGTTTCAAATGATATGTACAATGACTTTTTAGAGACTTAATGTCTTGCATATTAGCCAGAATGTTTAACCCATCTCTTAAAGAACTATTCATCTTGAAAGTAAATAACTTCACACTTCCGTAGTCACACACTTCATGTAAGCACTGCAAACTCCTTTAGAGGCAATTCATTACCCCCCTGCCTGCCTCCATGGCAAGTGAGGAAAGAGATACACAAGGATCATTTCCCTCTTCATTGAAACACAGCTACATCTGGGGGGAGAATGAAAGCTTTTTAACAGCAGGCAGAACTCCTACACAATATTTAGGAGAGAAAGCAAAGAACACTGACTTTACTTCAAACCATGGAGGATTCAGCTATGCAGAAAGCAACTGCTCCACCAAACAGAAGCTAATGTGTAACACTCTTGGAAAACATGCATGTGGTTTTTCTGAGAGATTGTCAATCTCTTATCCACACTGCTGAACAGCTACTCCAAGGAATAATTTCCCTGATTTAATGGAGGAACAGTTCCAGTTTGAGTAAGTAGTTTCCAACCTGAATCTTATTTATCACAGCAGTCACGAACATCATGGCTCACCAGAAGATCCCAAAAGCACTTAAGTTCAAAATGTTACTGCTTGAAACCTTATTCCTTAAAACATGGAATTCTCAGTTATGGTGAAGTTGTGTTTTAAAATACAGAACCCCCTAAAAAAACCAAAGATAATATGCTCATCTTAAATTCACAGCAAATTCTGGATTATTAATAGTAAGTGGCCCAAGGAAGGTCTATGGATTTTAAGTTACTGTAATGTGGCAACTGATGGACAGGTTAGATTCAAATCTTGAAGGTGTTTCACTTCACTGTATATACATTAGCAATCATGTTTAGACTTGAAGTAGGCTATATACTATACTTTCCTGTATACTTTCCCACAGACATACTCTAAACAACAACAAAACAAGTTGTTTTTAGCATCATTATGAAAAAAAACCAAACAACTGGATGTTCCAAATTAAGCATGTGATTCAAACAGTCTCTTTATAAAGGATGAATAAACCAAACAAGATTAATTTCTTAAGACTCCAATGATCGAAAGCCTATTCACAGCCAGTAAAAATATTCATAGTCTTGAATGGGATTTGCATGAGAAAAAACGTGTGTTCTAAAAAAATTTTACCTTTCCTTGCACAAATAAAGCTGCTTTGCTAAGTAGAACAAGATTCAGAGAAGTGTGCAATAGTTTTGCAAATGAAATGCTCTTCTCAGCTTTCATCCTGAACTTTTCACATCTGTATGAAGACAGGTTATAAGAATTAAGACACCCTCACTTTAGGTCTCTACATTCTTCATTATCAGTTTGTGAGGTAGTGAGTAAACAAAAGCAACTCAGTGAAAGATGAGGTAAAAATGTTTTCTCATTATCTGAAAAAAAGCTTTTAAAAAACGCATTAAACTCCCTCAAGTAGTGTACTCACTTTGGAAATACGTGATTTTGAAAAGATCCAAAGACTTTTGGGAAACCAACTTCCAATATGTTTGAATTTCTATGTGTACCTAGATCCTTTCCTATAATTAAAAGGGCCTTTCAAACCATGAGACCATGGCTTTATGTACCTATAAGGAACAATCCTTCTCTCTATGACAACTTTTGGCTTGTTTCAACATATCTCCTAAATGAAGTGGAACATCCCTAAGTGGGAAAGCAGCTGATCTCATTTTTGCAGGTAGGTGCAATGCAAAACAGCCAGGAAGCCTGTCTGTTAGACACCCATACCTGTATTTACCAGGAAAACTCTTTGGACATTAAAAAGGGTGACTGACTGATCGTGATGAGGCATGAGTAACAACTTGTGTCTAATTCACAGTAGTGCCACTCATACACACAACTCTGGAGACACCAAAGGAAGAAGAACTCTGCTTGTACGTGGTTTCTCTAACCTCTAACTTTCATACAGACAGCAGGATAACAAAACTATGGCTTTTATTTCTGAAAAATGCCGATCTTTATGTTTTTATAAACATATCATTTATGAGAGATGCTGGGTAAGCTGACATTATTTATTAGCACATCATTGTCTGATCTTTGAGCTCATCACTTTGTTCATTTCCTGCTTTATGCATATATAATGAATCCATGTAGATGCCTTTTTATTTTCGTTTAGCTTTGCATAGCTGAGCCATTTTATCTGGCTTCAAACTCCCTCCAGATGTCCTGACTAGTCCAAAGGTACATCATTTTGAGAGGATACCTACAATATTGTGATCCTACTTTTTTTGTTAGGGTTTTTTTTACTACTGGTACATTGTTTTAACAAAATCTTACTGGCTCCATATTCCAGACTTCTTCAGACAGTTACAGCAGATGAGCTCAGATGATACTACATGACAACACAAGACAGCAAAGATAAGATTATACAAAGATCCCAGCAATATAACTGAAATGAAATGACCTGGTAATCCAAACAAGATTCAGACTGAAAAGATGTTCAGAAAGATAACCCACTGAGTAACACATATTTGATACCTAAGTCTTCACTGCCCCTCAGCTTCTATTGCATCAGGTGGATCACTCAGATCTGTGCAAAGTTAATATAAAGCAATGGCAGGACAGACTCCAGTGTACAAAGGTATCAGAAAAGCAGCTACTTCCTGCTTTGAAGTAGGCTAACATGGGATCCCAAAACAATTCTAGCTGCACAACTTCTTAGGGAACACGATAATGTCAGCAATGTTTCAAAACACAATCCTACTCCAAACTTCAGAAAATACTGCAGATTTCTTAATGCATTTGATAAAGCACATCTAAAACCAGTAGTTTCACAGATATTCCTGAGTGTATAAACTGACCTGTAGCAGTTCTCACACATCAGGGTGCATTACAATGAAAACAACTTCCCAGCTGTCAGTGCAAGGAACTGTCTCTGGCAAAACCCAACCAATTAAAAATCCTGCATTAACAGCACAACACTACTTCTGTCCTTTAAAATAATTGCAAACTCAACAATTCAGATGACAAAAAAACCACAAAGAGGAAAAAAAATCCTATGAATATGGCTTCAAACAACATATTGTTTTATATGTTTCACACAGTATTTTAAAAACCTAACTGCATTTTTTCCCTCAACAGAAATTTAGTACTGCTCTTGCTCCTCAGCATGAATACTCTTCATTCCTTTGGTCAATCATAACCTGAATCCACCAAAATATATTTCCCAATCCAGAATTTATTTGTTACAAATTTCTGCATCAACTGGCTAAATTACAGCTTGTTCAAGCATAAATATTAAGCTCTTAAATAGATTTAAAGAAAGTGTTGGTTTAGATGCTGAATTGTAGAGAGCAGTTTAATTGAAAACACACTGCTTTTATTGACAATAATGGACTTATCATCCAACCAAATAATACATATATGTCCAAAATAATAGAACTTTACCCATGAGACTTTATATACATCATGCTGTATCAGAAAATGTTTTACATTCTAGATATGATTAGTTGATACTTGTAAGTTGATACTTAAGTATTAACAGCTTCTACAACTACAACATCTATGTTTTACCATCATGAAAGCACAATCCTGTTCATCATTATGCTTTAAGAAAGTAAAACAAGAAAAACAATTTAATGCAATAACCTCATTTCAGTTAGTTAACAAGTATTATATGGGGATACTGTGACAAAAAATGCATGGTACTAACTTTGATCCAATTACTGTAATTATTTACAGAATTTAATTTAATTGTGTCAGTATAGAAGAAAGAATAAAACTGATTCCATTATCAAAAAGCTGAATGTAAACTTATACTAAAACTTAGCTTCTTATCAATGTCAGACTCAAAAAGATGCCAAGCCATGAACACAATATTCTTATATTTGAGCTCTGTTAATTTATCAGTTATTTATCAAAACTGTCTTTACTGAAGACAATTAATTCCCTATTTTTTTTAATCTACTGTACCTGTTATATTTATTTGCAAAGGAAGGACCAGAAAGTACATTTATTTAAATGTTATTTACAAGCACCTTCAATGTGCTTCCAACGTAATATATCATCAGCTCAGTCTTTGAGTTAATTGCCGTCACTCATTTTTGTGCACTAACACATGTATAAGTTCCAAACGCCAAAATATTCTTGCCTTTTTTTTTGTGCTACATACCAGATTTTGTAACCTGTGTCAAGCTACCTCCAATGCTTACAACTTGTGAAGAGAGGCCAACAATGAGCCTCCCCAGACACTAAATCATAATCTTCATGTTTTTCGTATTTCACATTCTAGCCACAGTTTCAACATCCATACCCCGTGACATTAGGGAAGGATAAATCAAGGAGGATGACAGCTCCCTTGTAGAGACTGGTACGGCCCTGGGATCTGCCACACCCAACACCCACAGCTTCTGCCAGATGTCTCCAAGAGTTTTGCTCTATTAACCCCTTCAGGAGTAACTGAGGGCTTTGTGCTGAACCTTTTTTAGGTAATTGTTTTTGGTTTTTTTTCAGTAGAAGGCGAGAAATACACAACCCACTCTTCTTCCAGAACCTTTGACTAACTACAGCACAGACAGAGGGCTATCAGTGACAATGAGCAAATCAGTCCCTGTATCTCCTTAAAGACAGGAATTAGAATTAAGGGTTAGCATCAGACAACATTCCTTCTTTCATACCATGCTGTGGTCCCACATGATTATTGAAAATGACAGTAAAAATTTCTAAACAGTTTTATGTTCATGTCTTCAGACCCAGGACACTGCTTTACCCTCTTGGAATCAGAATGCCTATTAGCTGCCCTTCAGCCAAACAGACTATTCAGGCCTTAAATCAACAGGATTTCTAATCCAAAAGCCGTACGGCAAACTCCTTCTCCGAGTCTGATCTGGCCCCAGGGACATAAATTTGCATGCAACTTCTAAGTTTGTGAATAGTCCCTGGGCTTAAAGTTGCACATGTGCTTAAGTACTTTGTTCAGTCTGGGTCTAAACCAGCTACTTTAAAAAAAACAACAAAACAGAAGCCATGCAAAGAATAACATTGTTAAAAATATTTTTCCTCTGTAAATATCATACCAAAGGAAAAAAATGCAACAAAATAAACATACTGATTCCTAGAAGCACATACTGACCTACCAGTAGGTAAACAGCAGCTAAAAAGCCATCAGCAAATATCAATGCATGACATTTCACATAAAAGGGCAAAGTCAATTCTATTTTAAAATAATAATAACAACAGTAGATGTGAATTGTATCAAAGATTCTTTGTACACTATTGCAGGTAAAAGCATCTCTGGCTATAAACAGCAAGCAAATGGTCACAGCTCTTAGAGTAAGACTGGACCCTATTCTTCACCAGATTTATTTTGTGGATTTAAAAGTAGATATCTAGGCAATTTCATTTGTTTCTCCTGTGTAAAATGTGTTCAAATTTCTAGTTTGTATGTGGCTCTTCATAAAAAAAGTAAGGCTGTAAAAAATAATGCAAGACTTACACTATCAACAAATGTACTTATGAATATTGCACTTTTCTCAAACTACTTCCAGTTTGCTTTCCGGTAGGTTAGGATTCAAGCTGAGCATCAGTATTTCTTTAAACAGTTTAAAGAACACACTTTACATTTCCATCTGTGGAAGAAGTCACACGAAGTAATACAGTTATTTTTGAAAACAAGTAGTCAGGGTTGGACTTGGGCAGAAAGACATCAACACACCTGCAACTATTTTTCATTTGGGGAACATGCCACTAATCATGTTAAAAACACTTGAAATAACTATCCAAATTTCACAAGAAACAAATTCAGAGGCAGTTTTTATAATTTAAATGAATTGCTCACAAACACCAGCAGTGATGGGCTGAGGGCTTGTTCTCATTTACAAACATTTCAAGAGAGAATTACTATTTCTTCTTGAAAAGGATTCTTTTTCCTCCAGTTTGTTCTTCGTATACATGCTCAATGAGTTAAAGGGTTAAGTAACCATTATATTCTAAAGAGCAAACTGTTTGCCTTAAGGCCATCTCCTCCTTACTCCTGATGAATTGCCTGACACTTCATGTATCATACATTACTTTTCACTAGGAAGCAGCATTTGTTTCCAGTCATGGTGTAAAAACTGACTTTGGAAGTATGAAGCAATAAGGGAGAGAAAAGAAACTGAACTACATCACCAACTACTAAATAGTCTACACCAAAATAGTGATACGTATATTTATACATATATTATAAATATGCTTGTACTTAAAAAAATGGGCACAGAAGTATACATTAAAAATTCTATGCATACCAAGACGAGTAAATAACCAACTGTGAGAATCAATATTCTGAATGACAAGACACTTTTCTGGACTAGAGTGAAAGAAATGCAAATGTAATTGAGGGCTTTGCAGGAAAAGTACTTGTTACATGTAAGCTGAACACATGCATCCAAGCCTCTGGCCCAATTCCCTCTGTGATCTTAGGAACACTGGTTTGTAAGACACCAGGGGTTTCATGTGCAGCTCCTGCCAGTGCTTCACACCTCTGAATCATCAGTGCAGCTTCCTCCCTCTCTTCCCTGTATAGGAAAATGAGTGCTTCCTTACCGCAGTGGTACACCAAGGGTTAAGCCGTAAACATTTATAAAGGAGTAGAGGCTGCAGAAGCTCTGGACTGCAGGGTATGCAAGGACTGAACATAAATTTTAATCAAAATACTTCTATTAGCTGAAGGAAGTGGCTAGTGTAACAAGAGGTACCAGAACAGAGAGGAGAATTAATGCCTTTATACAACATATTCAAAACATTCAGATGGTGCAGAAGAAAAGTAAAATTCCTCCTGCAAATTCTCCCTCCTTGAGGATAAGAGGACAAGAAACATACTTAGGTGACAGATTTGAAGTGAGATAGGAAGGATGAGAACAGATGGGGGGCCAATGCAAAAGGGTAAAGAGCTCAGGAACAGAGATTTCTCAAACAAGTTGTCAGCAAACAGCTACAAAATCCATTTACAAAACAGAAGTCTGTTCTCTCCCGTTATCCTTTTAATGTCTGTTTTTTGTTGCCAATAAGCCCAGTGAGGTGAAGATCAAATGTGTGATGCTTCCTCAACAGGCTCTGCCCTTTGAATCCTATCATATTGCCAATGAGCATGGGTCTGTAAATTTTACTGCAGTTTTTTGCTTACATGAAAAACAACATTAAAATGCATATTGAAAAAAAAAACCAGAAAAAAGGTTGCAAAGTTAAAACTTCCCATTAAGAAATGCCAAAAATGCATGTATGTGTGCATCACAATTCATTTTTATGTCTTATAGTATGATCACCAGATTATCCCATTACAGAGGGCAGAAGACAAACCAAAGATCCCCAGGAAGTCAGCGTTATCCTTTTATGTGAGATGAGGGAACCATGTGCCTGGAAAGGCACAGAATGAGAAAAAATAAAGTGAGAGTTCCATAATATGGAAGGTAACAAACTCGAGATTGTCCAGGCAAACACCATTTCTAACTTGAGACCCTAGTTTTGCAGCAGTTTTGTCTTGCCTTCCCTCAAACAAAACTTTGTGCATTCACAAGATGGCCATGTATTTGGAATGGTCTGTGGCATTCACAAAGTGCCCAAAACTTACATCCAGTCTTCTTTCCCACCTAAGCACTCCCTTCATTGAAGGCTTCCAAAGCTATCTTTGGCATCCTGACTTAGAACAATGGAGTTTTGTGATTAACCTCTCACAGGTTCTTGTCCAGCTGTAAGTTTGCACACATGGCTGTCAGCTTGCTATGTTACCTACAATCATTATATCTTGCACGTTTGTATTTTTTGATTGCTATCCCAACTGGAATTAATACCAGCACTCTTTATCTAATTACAATGGTTTTAAAATAATACAGGATGAAAAAATTTAGAATAAGGACAGCCATTATACACACATGCAGCTGGTAATATATCTTTTATCCACTCCTTTATTCATATGAGATCACAAAGGAGTCAGAAGAGGGATTTTTCCCTCCTTTTTTTTTTAAATAGAAGCATCACTAAAAGATTAAAAAAACACTCACAATTCCAAAACTGTCCTTCAAAGCAAACACATAGCAACTGAAGAAGTATCCAACTGAAGCACACATCAAATGAAATGGTATAATTAGGACAATCTATTTCACAGATAAGCAGGTCAATTTTTTGAAGGTAACATGTTACCCTCAATTTGGCCACAAGAAGAATCACAGAGAACATTCTAAGAGCAAATGGATTGGGATGTAAAGAAAAAAAGGGATTAAAGAATTCTTGCACATCTTTTAGAGCTGCCTTTTTGGTTCATACAGATCTTTATACATGAGGAAAAGTTACTTTCACCTATATGTAATAAACAGAACGCTTGCTCTTAAGAGCTCAACTGTGTTCCAGCCTCTAGTAGCTGAAAAACGAAAGGCACAACCGAAATACAAGATGGCATGTTTGAATGGAAGAGGAAATTGACCTTAAAACGTTAACTAATAACACAAAAACACACTGTTTGTGTAACTCACTGGGAACTCAAGCATCAAAGCTAAATCTGAGATTTTACCCTCAATAGCAGAATGAGTAAAATGAAACCAGAGGTTCTTCCAGGAGGCTCCGGATGATATTGTGACACTGCTGTCAATTTCTCGGTGATCTTGCAAACACACACGTATATTTCAACAGCTTCTTATGACCACAAAAACACTTCCCTGAACGCTATCAAAGGCTTTACAAGGTAGCAATTAACCATCACCTAAACGCGCAACGCCCAAGTTTGCTAATAGAAAGGGCAAAAAAATCGTGCCCTCTGGCAGTTAAGACAAAAAGAAAAAACACATCCACACAAAACCAAGTCAGAAAGTTAAGGCCGAAAGCCGTCCCGTCGTTCCTGGGGCTCGGGCAGGGGCAGGTCCCCGTGAGGCGCCGCTCCCGGGGCGGGGGCCGAGGCCGCTCCGTCCCCGCCGCCCCTCGAAGCCTCCTCGGCGTCGCGGCGCTGCCACGTGCGGCCGGCGGGGAGCGGCCCTGCTCCGG
>VZRF01005049.1:250294-322543 GCA_013396875.1 Vireo altiloquus | reverse complement strand
AGCCTCGGATGGGTGATATGCTGCCATCTAACCCTGGTCTCCCCTCTTCCTGTCTCCCCCAGTCCCCCCCCACGCACACCTCTTTCTTTCTTTCTTTTCTCTTTCCTTTTTCTCTGCCTCTTTTACTATTAAATAAAATACACCGATTTTTTGGCAACAACATCTAATCTCGTTTGATTTTAGTCTTATTTGGGAACATTTTAGAATCTTACATGTTATTTCCGGTTTATGCCCAGACTCTTAGCATTCTTGGCTGTTGGGGCTGTAAACCGGTTCGTAACAAGCAGTCATCCTCTCATCTGAGTACATGAGCTAAGTACTAATTGTTCTTGCATTTTTCATAATAAGATTAGGTAGACAAAGAAACAACTTTTAGCTCCTTTGGGTGCTTGAGAAGGTAACGGCAATCTTTGGGTCTAATTTAAGGTTTTCATTACTCTTCTATGTAAAGTCTGAATTACTGGTAGTAATTGTATTGTGTGTTTCACCTGTTTCTGTCAATACATCTTTTTGTTCCACATAGACAGTGAAGAGCAGCAATGTGCTGTACAGAAAATCAACAAGAGCTTCAAGAGCATGCCCTTTAAAATTTTAGTTTTAATTAGACATTGACATCTGGTATGGACTATGAATGCTTATTTGCACACCTGCAGGCTATTTGATATGAAGAAATCCCAAGTACCTGGAGAATTTGTCTGCAGATGGAGTTTAGCATTTTAATTTAATATAGCAATTGTGAAGAATGTATTGAATGTATAAGTATTGTAAAATTTGTATGCCACATAGGTTCTATGTACTTAAAAGCTATTTATTTCATAAATAACACTTTCCCCTTCTGTTGATTTTCATAACTGATAGAAAGGCAAAGGGATAATCTTGATAATATTTTGATCTTTTAAAGTAGAAAAGGTTTTGTTGAAACCCACCTTGATTTTTAATAACATGTAACACTTACAAGGGACTGAACTGGATATCCATGAAGAAAATACATTGTACGGGAAACTCATTGTACGGGCTAAGTTGTGCCTGAGGAATCTCACATCAAACAGTCAGAGTGTTGTAGTGGCCCAGCCTGGAGCTGGGACCACCAGAAAGACTGCATCCCCTGAACCAGCAAGCCACTGGAGGGACAGCTGAGAGGTTTAAGGTAACGTCCCCCCAAGCTATAGTGAGGAGAAGGCTTTTCTCCATAACATTTTGTAGCCCCTGCACGTACCTCACTCTAGAACAGCCCCACATTCTTGGGTATCCCCTTTCAGCCGCTCCTCCCTTGTACTCCCTCACTCTAGAACAGCCTCACATTCTTGGGTATCCCCTTCCATCCACTCTTCCCTTGTACTCCCATTTGACTGTGTACCCCAACCCTGCCTTTACTCCTCCCCTTTGCCCTCTTCTCTTCCCCGTGGTTTACACCCCTGGGTAAAACCCCTGGACACTCATTGTTCTGTGCCTTTTTGTATCCGGATCCCTTGCAGAATAAATACCGTGGATTTCCATGCAAGAACCCCCTCCCGTCTCTTTGTCTCTGATCAACGCTGAACTCTATCCTAGCGTAGGTATGTTCATGTGCTTTTACCTGCACAAGTGTAGCTGTGTGCCTGCCAGCAGCTTGAGAAGCTGCACCGGAGTGTCAAGTAAAGGATGTATCCCAGGACAGATACAGTGCATGGCTTGCTAACCACCACGCTGTGTCATCAGAGCACAGCAAAGTTCACTCAGCATTCATAACTACTTTAATGATCTTGTTTGTTCTGGAGTTTAGTTTTAGTCACAGACTTCATATTAAGAAACATTCCTAAACCTTTGTAAAATTACTGGTTTGTCCTACCTGTAACTACTGAATCAACCACAACACAGCAGAACCTTGAAGTTAAGGATCACATTAAAAATTTTCTACAGCAATTTTGAAATTTCACATTCCAGGATGTGTAACTTACTCTCATTCTCCTCTGCCGTCCTTTACCAGTAACTTCTCTTGAGAAATGAGAACTGGGGACAAGACCCATGTTTTGTGTTATATTCTTCTCCTGTTTAAAGTTACAGGCATTCTTATTTTTCTCATTTTTCTGCTATTTTCAGGCAGAGGTAAAGGCTGAAAAAAAAAAAGAAAAAAGTAAGAGAGGATTTAATTATGTATTTTGGAGAAGAAAGAAAAACTTATTGCCAGAAATGCTACATGCTCTGCTTTTTAAACTATCCCTCCCTTTTGAGGTACTGACTGTTTTTGCAGAGGATTGCTTCAGTTTTGCATATTGTAATCTCAAGGATGCAGCATGAAGTCACTAACGTCTCTCCTTCAACGGCTTCAGCAACACATGAGGAAGGGATTCATCCCTGTAAGCTGCAGTAAATGCTGGAACTGTGTCATTTATATTGCAAGGCCCTTTCCTTTTGGTATGCAAAATCTGACACATTCTTGATGGGAGGGGAAGCCTGAAGCTCTGCTACTTTAGAGACTTATTTAGGTTTTGATATCTGGTCTGGAATGCAAATCTTTTTATTTGTTCACCTATGGGCATCTCATACAAGGACTTGCAGGGCACCAAAGCATCTGTCTGGAGATCAGCTATATAGCCTATTTTATAGGTTTGTAGCATCTGGAAGAAATTATAGCTTGTGATTTACACCTGGTTTCCAGTTCTCTTGTTTTCAGAATCTCTGTCAAAAAAAATCCATTCCACTCACAGGCTCTTATTTGCTTGAGAAAAAAGCCAAAACAACCCATACAGCACACACTGCAGTAGTGTCATGAATTTGTCCTAAAATAATTAATAATTGGGCTAGGCAAATGTGGTAAATCAAAAAATGAACTTGCCATTTGCATATATAAATTTCTATGGGTTGGATAATTTTTTTTTTCTTTAAGAGAGATTGGAATAGGAGAAAACGCTTTACCTGAGTAGCATCACTTCCATGCAGACCATGAAGGAAAGGTTTGGAGGGACCAAAGCATGTCCCTTGCTGAAGAATTATGATTCCACTAGCTATGTTCTATTTTTGCAGATGGTCAAAAGCAGTGACTCTAAACCTTGCTGCTTAATTGCTTATTTGATCACAGTATCAGTGGGAGATATTGTACTACTTTTCACTATAATAATAGTTAATCACAGGCATAAATGCTGCATAATTCATGCCTGGTAATAAGGAAATCCTGCCATGCTCTTTGACCACCAGGCAGGACTGAGTGACATGGCACTGATGCTGCTAATTTGCTTTGGTTACAGAATTCTAATAGCAGAAAAGAGGGGCTGCACCAGATTTTTTTTTTTTTTAAGCTGGGGTTTTTGTTTTGTCCCCTGTGCAGTCTCTGTCATTTTGCTCAAATCCTGAATAATAAATATTCCTTTGCAGTTTATAGCCATTTCATCAAGAGAATGCTAATACTGCTCTGAATCTACTCATTAATGTGTCATGCTCAGGCCTTTCCTCGGGGGCCTGTAAATATTGAGGAGCACAAAGGCAGTTACAGTAACAGGGAAGGGAAACTTGGCTGATATGATGAGAGAGGCTGTGCTTTAATATGTTCTGCTAAGTCCACAGTATTCTGCTGCCTTTGTAGAGCTTCTGACAAACAAAATCAGTATAATTAAATTCGGTCCAGTCTCTCGAACCAGTGTGTTGTTATTATTTATGTATTTTCACTATTTTTTCCTATGCTTTCTTCAAGTCACACCTTTATGTTCTTAAGGATAATAATGGGAAAGAGAAGGTAAATTTATTTGTTTTCCAAGTAACACAGAAGGTGACACCATATGGCAAATATGCTTTTAAGCATATGGCTGAAAAAGTCTGTATTTTCTTAGTCAAATAAATATTTTTAAAATCTATATGCTTTTACTATTTCGTTTTCCAGTTAATATGGTTTATAATAGCATCAGAATGAAGTGTTGTTCTTTGGGGATGGGTACAAACACTCTCATACACATGGAATTGAAGCACATTTTACTGCAGGTCCTTTCACCTGCCTTGTTAAATTTGCTATAGGAAACAGGAATAACAGGACTAGAAACTTGAGTTTGGTCTCATCATAAGTAGGGCGATCCTCCCTACTCTCAGCAGAGTCCCTGACAGCTCTCTCCCTAGAATATTGCTCTTTTTCACTTTCCTCAGCCTGTGTCATTCACTCAGCTAATTGGGCAGTTTTAACTAGGTCAGTCAGCTCATTCTCTGTATGTCAACAGCAGAGGTAGATGTCATGGTTGCTATAAAACAATGGGCCAGTTGGCTGAGTGCTTGAGGAAGAGGGATTTTTCTACAGGAGCATTGACTCAAGCTGTATGATCATGTGAGAAGGTGCTAAACCTCTAGTTACCACTAATGGAAAGTTCATTTATACAATTGGCCAATATAACAGGCTCTGTAAAGCTATAAAACTCGATTTGGTTTGGGGTTATGATCTTTCTAATATAGAAATTCAGCTTGTCTCTCTTATTCTTCTGCTACCTCGGAGTATTATTAGGGGTATACCTGTGTATCTGCAAGCTTGTGCTTTGGAGAGAAGATACTTGAAAGTTAAAATGTTTAACTCTTTCTCCTCTGAAGCCTTGTTTTAAAATTCTCATTAGATGGAAAAATGAAAACTAGCATGACCAACCCCAGAAATTTGCCACCTCTTCTCATGTGTCCCTCAAAAAGCAGTTCTAGGTCTGAACAGATTTTGAAAACCACATGTTTGAACAAAATTTGGCACCTACCTGACCTGTACAGTGAATATTCTGGTAGGTCCTGTGCAAATCTGGATGAAGCAGTGGGGGGAAGGAAGAAGGAGGCAGTAGAGCCTCTTGTGCTGTTACTTGCAGTGCTGTCAATCCCATGAGTAAATCCACTCCAACTTTGCAGCTGGTTCACCCTTGCATGAATTACTATTCTGTGTCACTGAGTGATATTTCAGGAACCAAGTCAAACATGTTAAAAATAACTATCTCCTTTCATTTACTTTCATGAATTTATATTATTTTGAGCAGTAATTACTGGCTCACTCAGTCACTCAGGCAATGGAAAAAGTGTCATTTTAAGTAACTCAGTAGCTCAGGCCAAGATTTAAACAAGAATGAAATTATTTGATAAGATGTCAACAAGTGAAGGTTGCAGCCTTATCAGTAATGACATTGCAAGTTCTCTTGTGTCCTGTGCAAACTGTCATAACCTTTAAACAGGGGCTTCAGCAAGATGAATTGCTTATGTCACACAAAGCAATGGGTCAGATCTAGACTGGAATAAATGGAAAGTTCAGTAGGCTCTTATTTTCTAGGGTTCTAAATCAATTCAAATATTTAATAAATAAATAAAAATTTTCATAAAACTGTAGTACAGTTTCTTTGGCTAAAGAACCTGACTTTGTGACTTGAAGACATAAAGGAATGTTAATGGTGCTGTGTGATACCCAGCTTTTGACTTTGAGCCTGAAAATCCTAGAAGCTGGAGTAGTTGGATGTGATTAAAAAACAAGGTGTTTAGTTTATTGTGGAATGGGTAATGCTGTATACAGTTGTAAATGTAGGATCTGTCAGTACTTTAGTTCTTGAATTGGAACAAATATCATTATACAACAAACCTTTTCTGCTGTTGGAGTAATTCCTCAGATGAACCCACCAATCAAATTTTAGAGTTCTGTTTTTCATTTGAGTGAAAGTCTACATTAATTTAAAAGTAAAAAGAATATTCATCATATCAAAGATGTCTTCTTCTTTTGAATGGGCAGAAATCCCTCCAGTACTTGCAGAACTTAAATGTATAAACAAATGGCCTGATTCATATGTCCTATCTAACCACAGAAAAACAAGTGCACCAGATGGTGAACGCTCCTGCTCTGCAAAAAAGCAGTTGCAATTCACCCTTCATGTTCCTGAGGATATTGGGTTGAATAGCTAAATCCACCTCAGAATTGAGTGGAACTGGCCTGGGAGAAGGGGCAGTCAACACACTGAAAGGAATGTGAGTCAGCTTTTCCCAGAAGTGGAAGTCAGAGGATTCTCTGAATCATGAGAGTTGCTGTCTCAGAACCAAGTGTTTACCCAGAGCTGTTCTGTGCAAATAGTCAGTAGGATTAACATCAGTAAGAAAAGCTGATGGAAAAGAGGGGCTGATGGAAAAGAGGTGACAAACATACGAGGATATGCTATTTTTGGCCAGTGCACAGTCACTGTTACAGCCATTCACTTGTAACTGTTCATGTCCATACATGCGATAACAGGTACTTATTATTTGTCTTTGTTAACTACTGGGGCTTTCATATGCCTCCTGCAAAGTAAGCCATTCCTTCCTAACTGCAGATGTAAGGTTTAATAACTCCTACCTTGCTTGGGCATGAGAATGTCATCTGGTGTGTTTTCTAAAGCATCCCCTTTGTAAGGATTTTACAACCTTGTTCTATATTTGTACTTTGATGTAAGCGACTTTTTTTCCTCCTAGCTCATAATACATGAAAGATAAAAAAAATGTATAGGTACAATAATTGCCAACAGAGAATATTTGACAGGAAATGACAGGTTTTTTTCCATTAAAAAAAAACAACAAACCACAAAAGTTTTCATATAGATTTATAGTAATCTCTTTAACAAATTGTTCTTATATTAAAGATTTTGCAGCTAATAGGTGTCAGACACTTTGAAAGATCCTCATCAAGTTACCATCTCTTTATGAAAAATAATAAAATAGAGCTTTTTTGTTTCTAAAGGTATTTCATTAAGATGCATAGCCTGATAAATTTCCTGTAAAGAAAATATCTGTAGTCAAGATAGTGACCAGCTTCTGTGACAATCACTCCAGATGACGGACAAAAAGTGGAGAATCAGTTGGCAGTGCCCTGGCTAACATTTCCCACAGCTATTATTCACTTTTTTGTCTGCTTCGTCTATTCTTGTTTTCCTGCTTTACAAACATTGACTTATTGCCACTATATCTCTTGAGATGTCTTCTTTTTCTCCCTCCAAATGGTAAAAGTCCACCCTTGTCCTTCATTTTGTGCCATCCAAAAATAGTCTTTATAAGTTTTCTATGTTGCTGTCTTTCAAGCCTTACCTAGAGAATGAATTCATGCTCCTAGATCTCATTGGGCCTTAATGTTTATTACTTCTTTTTATGGTAGAGGAAATTAAATGTCTTATCAACATCTAACTTGAAAAAAATATTTTCTAATTGTATCCATTCATTTCATAACAGTCACCCTATAGAAGTGGTCTTCAAGAGTGCATCACTACCGTAATGTGGTGCAATAGCGGAGGTCTCTTGGTTGGTTTTTCACTTGCTGAGATGTATGTGGTGTTATCTGGCCAGGGTAGGAACCTGGAAATCTCTCTGCACTTTTCCAGAATGCTGTACTTTTTACAGAAATTCATCTGCAGTATTTGAGCAGCATACATAATGTGGCCTTCATTCCATACCTGCCATTAGAAGAGAGACAAAAAAAAGTGAAATAAAAAAAATCCAGCCTTATTCTTCTCCACATTATGCTCCAGTCCCGCTCATGGTTGGCTCAGCAGGGCTATTCACAACAGCTGGGCGGTTAAACTGAGCCTGCCCCAGGTGAGGTCCTGCCTACTGCAACTCAGGTGTCTTGGGGTCCAGAACAGCAAATATGTTTCCGCTCTGGAACCAGAAACGTTTTTTCCACTCACACTTCCCAGGTGTGGTGCCTTACACCCACTGACTGTGCAATTTTGCATTTGCAGATTCCTCCTCCTCAAAGCATGGTTCAGATGGGGCTGTCTGGATCATTTCAATAGTTATTTAAGCTCTGAAGACATTCGATCCCAGCTCCCAGTGTGGGGGTGATTATCCCTTCCCCACTGCAATACTGACAGTTTTCTGAGCTTTTGCACAGTCTGTTTGCAGACATGAAGCTCAAAGAGCCCCTTCCACCATAGCTCTTCTTTCCTACCTGCCCTCCCCACACAGTACATGCTTTCAGCTGCCTTTGCTCTTTGAAAAAAGCCTCAGGCAGGTGAAATATCAGGAGACAGAGCTACCCAGGCTGAGGAAACACTGCCTGTCTGGTTTGCCAAATTAGTCTATAATAATTACATTTTTAAGCTGGTCCATTTTCATGGTTAATTTGTCTGGCAGAAAATAAAGAAGCTATTTTTGCCGCATATATGCACCATATGAATATAATCACTTGGAAGCACTGCAGTCTCCAGGACTGAATGCTTTTTAAAAAAAATTCTAATAAACCTGAGCAGGCTCTGCTGTTTGCAGTTGCCTGGGTAACTGAGATGAGACCTTTACCTGGCTCTTTCTGGTACCAGTGGAAGGATATACACTAATTCTGATGTCTGGGCTTTACCCTAAAGTATTTTCTGGAGAAAGGAAAGGTCAAAAGACATCTTTAAGACTGCCCTTCCTTCATGCATCTGAGACAACGTTCAAGCATTTGATCCCTTTCATGGGCGAGCTGCGTGTGACTGGAATAGAAAGGAGTTGGATCCCTTCACTTCTGCATCTAATCTGACCCAAATTCTGTCCTGTGATAACAGGCACGAGGAGGCATCATGGCTGTCTATTTTGAGTCTGATTGGACTTCAAGAAGCGTCTCTGAACCCCAAGCATGGGGATTGCAAGGTGTTTTTCATCCACACAGTCAGGAGGTAAGCAGGAACCCCCTCCTGTGGGACCCCAGTCTCTGAGGCCTCCAGCCTGGGCTGCTGGGCAGGGCTAGCTCTGCAGAGCACTCAGAGATGTGTCGATGCAGACAACATCTATCTGCCTTCACAGCGTTGCTTCCTTCAGGGGACACATCTTTTCTGTGCAATTCAATAAGCTGCTTGAAATTTCTAAATTACTTGTGTCCTACATTCCTCCTACTGCTATAACAAAATTGTTAGAACCAAAGTTTAGTGGCTTGGGAACATTCTGCAAGGCTGTTTTATCTGGGTGCTCATAAAAGGGGGCAGATTTGAAGGTGAAAACGGAACAGTATTGGTATGTCCAAGGTGTGGTAAATAGGAAAGGCAACCCAATCCTTAATGTTGAGATGTATTATGCTGCAGATGGCTTGTGCAAGTATAGAGCAGAGGTAAGAGATGATGCAGAGGAGAGATTATCAAAAAATCCCACTTCTGCCAGGAGGTGGAAAAGATGGATAAGCATTTCAAGAAACATTAATTTAAATGTTACTTTAGCTTGTTCCTAACTCGGCATTTGTGACTAAATAAAGGCTAGATTAGCTATAAACATGCTGTTTTTTTCCTTTGGAATAGTCAAAAAAAATCAGTATGCAATAATTATGCCAGAATAGGCTATACTGCTAGAGCTTAATGGTAAATCTCTCTGCATTGACAAGTTCACTGGCTGCCAAATAGACACAGAGGCCCTGAAGTTGTTGCTGCCTCTTTCTGCAAAAAACAAAAGCTGCAGTATGTTTCACAGGGGGTTTCATAGATGAGGAGTGAGAATATGAAGTGGATTTTAAAATCCTTTCTTTTTTAAACTGTGAGAGAACTAATAAGGGAGCATGAGATTTTTCTCGTAAATTAAGATTTCAGTTTGCCACTTAAGAATAAAAACCCTTTTCTCTAAACAGTCCAAGAGAACTGTTACTCTGAAACATGCTTATCTGCAGCCTCTCCCAACTGCCTGATCTGCTATTTAACCTGGCACTTTTCCTAAGTGCCATTTTCCATATGTATCTGTAAAACTGTATTTTTCAAGTTATTTCTATCAGAAAGCATGAGTAAAGTCATTCTGGATAACATGAAAAAATACATTCTTTTTTCCCAAGAGGATGAACAGAGTCCATGTACGATATAAATCCACTGAGACAGAAATCTTTGTGGGTCTTAGGGAAAATTCAGCAGCAAATCCTGCAAAAGGATTTTTCTTCCCAAGAGAAAGTTTCTTACTTTCTAAAGAGAACAATTCTATAAGCATTTCATGTTCTCAGGAAAAGATTGATAGAGGTTTTGTAAGCATCTCTTACTCTCAAAATAACAGGTGGCATTTTTTCACTTTAGTTTGTTACTCTCTTGTATTGTTTTCAAAATATGCTCTCTCTATCTCATCCAATGGTTGTAGAGAGGCATTGTGCTATTTAGCCAATCAAGTAGCTTTTTGTGAAAGACCATATAAATAGGGTGTTTTGAGTTGAATAAACGCCTTCTGATTCTTTGGAAATTGAAGTCCTTTCTCTTCATTTTATGCGCAACAGTGACATCTGGTGACCCTTCGTTGAGTGACATGCATGGAAAGAGGTACCGTATTGGACTCCAAACTGCGCCAGGGTGCCCTGGTGTGCCCAGCCGTGCGGGCCTTGGTCCGCCCGCTATAATCTATGGAGGGAAACGATCCTTTTGTCATCGGGACATTTTCCCTGGGGCAGAAAGGAAGAAAAAAACCTAGAATTGTTGCTGAACTTTAAAGTTGATCTATTCAAGCTACGCTCTATACTTTTCCAGAAATATGAGTCTCTGCGTTAACATTAGCAGAGAACCTGCTGTTTGAGATGTGGCATGATATGTTAGCACGCCAGGACTCACCAGTCCCAGAGGGTGACATAAAACGCCTGTATCTCTGGGCAAGAAATCGGGGTTTTTTTTTCATAATGCTGAAGATGCAATGTCATTGGATCTTTGGGAATCACTGGAAGATAGTTTACTGAAGACCTTATATGCGGGCAATTTGGAAATGGCATCTTTATTAGCGACTAGGAACAGCCTGGTCACGATGCTGAAATGCTATATATCTAGACAGAACTCCGTCTGTGAGACGGACTGTGATACTGCTGTTTCAGACTGTGATAGTCTGGGGGACGGCCCATCTGAAGCTGGAATCATCTCGGACTCTGGCAAAGCCTCAGAAGAGATTGATCTTATCTCTTTTACAGCCCAGCCCGGCATTTTACCAGCTCCGTGTTTTGAAGGTCCAGTGCCCGGGATGGCCAATTTCCCTCTCCTGTGGCAAGTTATGAACACTGGGGAGGAGGTCTCTGGGGTGTATTGTGCACCCAGTATCGGCAGCGGCTCCGGGGCAGGTGGGGGTCGGCAGAGCAGGGATGGCGATTGCCAGAGCCCCAGCGCTCAGAGCAGGGGCGGCAGCTGCGAGCATCCCAGCGCTCAGAGCCAGGGCGGCGGTGCCATCTCCAGCGAGGCTGCGGGATATGCTGGGACAAGCGGAACGGCTCATACGTTGAGCTTTTCCAGTCCTGGGGGGCTCAGAGGGGCTGGCAGCCCCACCGCAATCGGCTGGGGATCCCGAATCACAAGCAGACCCCTCTGCGATTTGTCCAATTTGTGGTTTTTTAATTATTATCTCTCCTAACCCCATGGTTCCTATCAACACACAGGTGCTGGATGCCTTAGGTGCATGCCGCAGAGGAGCATCGTGGGTGGGGAGCCTTCCCAAAAGGGGCTTTCCCGTTATCGTGGGTGATGGAGCCACTGGTGGCCCCTTTCATCGTGGGTGGGGAGACTTCCCCAAAGGGGCTTTCCCGTTATCGTGGGTGATGGAGCCACTGGTGGCCCCTTTGCTGTGTCTGGCGCATGCAGCCGCTGCAGTGGCTGCACAGTTCAGAGCGGTGAAAGCCGAGCCGCCCGCTGCCTCTGCCTCAGCTGGGGCTGGACAGGAGGCAGGCTCAGTGGGGCCCCCGGGGGGGGCTTAGAAGGGATCCCAGTGAGGCTGTGCCGCCAGGGGATGGTGCCTCTGCTGACCTCTCCATGGTGTTGGATTCGGTGACGTGAGCCTGCCCTCCACTCCCTCAGGGCGGGTCCCAATCGCGGGGGGAGCTTTCGCAGGGGTGAGTCTTCTCGCCCTGGGTTTTCCCACCAGGGTGGATTCAGCTGGCACTGTGGCAGTCGCGGCTCTGTCCTTTGCCACGCAGGAATTGTCCCCCCATCTTCTACCAGGACCGATCCCACTCGCGGGCCTGGGGCTCGTCCCAGGTCAGCCCATCCTCCCTTGTGGTGCCGCCTGTCCCTGTGCAGGGTGGGGGCGCACCCACTGCTCCCCTCATGCACGGGTTCGCGCCTTTCTCCACCGCGCAGGCGCTGCCCGCCAGCAGGACGGAGCCTTGGGTGTTTACAAATGGCGTTTCAGCAGCAGCGGGCCGCGGTCCCAGCGCCAGTCCTGCAGCTGCCGCCGCAAGCACTGTCCCGCTTGGAGAGTACCTGCAAGGTGTGTTTGCCCTGACCTGAAGCCACAGAGACAGAATCGGGCTAACAGGGAACCTCTAAACCATGACAAGAATGAAAATCATCAAGTGGATGAACCCTCAAGTGATGAATCAGATTACTCAGATGCAGAAGATGCAGTTCGTCGCTCGGATGGTCCCTCCACAAGCAGACATCGAACATTTTGGTTTCCTTGGGTTTTGCCTTGGTGGCTTGTGCTGGAATTTCTCTGACCACTCTAAGTCTTGCACCCAATTGAGGTTCTGTTTGACGGTTTTCCTGAAGGAACCTCTGGTGCTGGATTTGTTCCACTTTCTGCAAGGGCCCTGCAGGGAGGGGAACAAGGACAGTTTCCCTTCTCTCCTTTTATTTAGTAACGGAAAGAGAAGGAGATCTGGGGCTGACATTCGATGGGTCTTAGAGAAAATTCAGCAGCAAATCCTGCAAAAGGATTTTTCTTCCCAAGAGAAAGTTTCTTACTTTCTAAAGAGAACAATTCTATAAGCATTTCATGTTCTCAGGAAAAGATTGATAGAGGTTTTGTAAGCATCTCTTATTCTCAAAATAACAGGTGGCATTTTTTCACTTTAGTTTGTTACTCTCTTGTGTTATGTTTTCAAAATATGCTCTATCTCATCCAGTGGTTGTAGAGAGGCATTGTGCTATTTAGCCAATCAAGTAGCTTTTTGTGAAAGACCATATAAAAGGAGCATTTTGAGTTGAATAAACGTCTTCTGATTCTTTGGAAATTGAAGTCCTTTCTCTTCATTTCATATGCAACAGTGACAGATCTTCATGTCAGAAAACCAAATGGGTGTCACTGTTGTCATCTTCCTTTGTACACAGCCATGTACAATGGAATTTTTGCTTAAGAGAGCCATTACTGAGCCTTGTGTTAACACATTTCAGAGCAAGGAAGTTCTGTGCATCAGAGTAGCATGGATGAATGCATTGACACATGCCCAAATGAAGTGGCAGCAACTCCTAAGATTAGCCGGCTTGCAAGTTCACTTTCATTGCTCAGAAGCACCTTCTTCCTCTGCTCTTTTGCTTCTGGACAGCTTGAGAACTGAATGAGCTATTAGGGAGCACAGGTTTCATAGAGAAAGCAAGGAAATTCTGCGGCCATTCTGAATCTTGCTTTCTCATATATATTCAGTTTTCTATTCTCTTTATGGAAAACAGCAGGGGGAGTATTTTCAGTGATCCCTGACAGGACACTAGTTTTCTGCCACCTGTGACTTAGAAACACTGCTAAAAACACAACCTCTGCTTTAACTTTCTTCTAATCATACTTGGGCTGCTGTCAGGTGAATGATGGTGAATGGCTAAGGTAGGACAGATTTCTTCAAAAAAGTCTTCCTTGGGAAGGTGGCAGATTGCCAGGAACTTGAGACTCCATCTTCAGCTCTGTTGCAAATCTGCCTCAGAGTTTCCCAGCAAGACCCACACATTGCCAAGAACACTTAAAAATAAGGCTTCAGTTATAGTTTGCTGATCTCCTGAAACGTCTGGCAGTAAGCTGTGCTGAAACCACCACCTGTGCAGCAGCCAGGGACAGCCCTGCAGGTGCCCTGTGAGCTCTCATGCAGCTCTGAACCTGATCTGAAACATCTGGAGCTTATCCTCAGCACAGATTGACAACTGTGCCAAATGCTACTGCCACTCTGATAGACACTCCTGTTCCTGGGTACTTAAACACCAGATCCTGTCCAGCCACGTTCACAGAGTAGCCTAAGCAAGCTTGAACCTCAAGGGCTCTAGACAGCAAGTGCTAATGGAGTGCTTTGAGAGTTTTCTCTTGCAGTGCCACCAGCATTTTTTTGTTCAAATGTGTTGCTTGGCTACAAGTCTTTCTTTGCATTTGAAAGCTCACATAAAAACCTATATCAGCTTCTCTGGCTGCTGAACAGGAGTTCAACAGGAGTCTGAAAATGAAAATTCCCTATAATGCTTTGCTTCCTTGTCACTTAGCCTGTTCAAACACTTGTGCCACCCTTTAAATAAAATCTACTTATAAATGGTAGCTGGAATAATTGGCTCATAAAATCAGAGCACATCATTCTGTATTTATTGTTGTTTTTTCAGTGACATGGACACAGTTTAGTGGACTTGATAGCAGTTCTTCCAAATAAACTATGTAACATAACTGCATTATGGTTCCTTTCCCTCCTTAGCCTAACTTTGCCATCACAGTTTTTCAACATGGGCTCCCTTAAAAAAAAATTAATTCATTTCTGTCAGTGATATGGTGGGCAATGAGGAGGCAAAGTATAGAACACACCAGATGGCCGTGTCTACTTGACTAACAGGGGTTGGTCAAGGAGTAGGGGAAAAGATTTCTGCCAGGAAATTACGAGAGTTGTCCTGCTGTACTTTGAACAATTTATCCAATATGCCTGAGTGTAGCTGCAGCTCTTGTTTGCTGACAGTCAAATAGCAGCCTATAACCCTTGAACTATTTATTTGGCACTTATCGGCATGTGGGAAGTTAGCTTCACCTCTAATCCTTATCCTTACTACCAGTCCTGTGGGAACAGCTCACCCCCCGATGCAGCTTAGAAACACTGTGGTGTAAGCTACCTTTGGAGGTTCATGTCTCTATTGCGACACACACTCTGCTCCCTGCCAGAAGTGGCCAGGATTGGTCTGGCTGGATCTCTCACAGCTTTCTCTCGTCAGGTTGGGGTAACCAACCCTTACTACAGTGCCACAGAAATGTGTAGCAGTAGCAGATGGATCCACCTCAAAGCCGTCACAGAGAGTTTTCACATATCTGCTCTGGTTTTAATGAAAAATTCATAGTTTTGATTTTGCTGACTTTTTTATTTGTCATATCCTGATCTGAATATATGATTCCAGATTAGTTGTGTCCATTAACTGAGGTTCCAATTAAACTCACATTTAAAAATTTAGCAGTCAATTTCAAAAAGGCTGGGTTTAGTTAAATGAAAATGTTATCAAAAGAGTTGCATTAAAGGCATTGCAGCTAAATTCTGAATGAAAACCTGTGTCATACTTTCCTGAATATTGATTTTGATTAAATCTTTGACTCCAACAAAACTTCTCTGAATCATTCGCTTAACTACTTTGTGTTGGAAATAATGTAGGTGTCCTGTCCCACTTCTGATGCAGTAGCTAATTAGGTTAACAGCCCTAAGCATGTATTAGACTGTAATTAAAAACTAGACCACACTACCCGTAACAAACTAGAGATATACCTAGCTGCTGTAAAGTTTGTCCTTTATTCTGTACCTCTCTGGAGCATGAGTGGATTTTACAATGCAGAGAGAAGAGAGAGTACATTATTCCTTTCCCTATCTTTTTTTTACTATCTAGTAAAATTTCAAGTGGCTCTGAAAAAAAAAAAAAAATTATTGAATAAAAAGCTGTAGCTTTCAGGTTGTGCCCACATCTTCTAAAACACCTGCATTTTATATTGTGTCTGATTGGCTCAGTTGTGTGAAACAAGGAGGGCAGTCTGAAATTGGGCAGATTTCTAAATATGTTCATCAGTTTAAACTCTGGACATCCATAGTGCTACGGTAATAGTGGATGGTGCTATTTTTCCAAGGTTTGCTGTATATTTAAGAAATCGTTATTTATCCTTTGCTGGATATTTGCATCTCCTAAGTGTAGATACTTAGTTTAAGGCATTGACCTTGTACACTTATTTCCCTAGACAGTTTGCATAATTACAAAAGGCAGGTTCCTTGTATTATCTCAGATTCTCTCAAATCATCCTTTACAAGTCTCTCACCTTTGCTTTTGCCTAAAGGAAGATTAGGATATGAATATGGGTATTTTGGCAGTGAATATCTCCCTAGAACTATTACTATCACAGAGCAGAATTGGTACCCTTATGAGACCTGTGGTCTGCGTGTCCCTGAATTTCTTTAAGTATCTGTGCTGCCTCTGTCCTTCAAGATAAGCAGAACTTTAGACAAGGCTCAGAGCAATCTGATCTACCCCTGAAATTTCCCCTGGTCTTGTGTGGGACATTGGATCTTTAGGGGTCCTGGCTAGTGTAAATTATTCTGTGCACTAAATTCAACAGCTCAGGGCATAACCTCACAAGAGTTTCCATTCAAGCTCTCAATTCAGAACAGGTTCATCCCTTGAAGCAGGAAATGAAGGAGAATACATAAATCTTATATGTTTATAAACGATACAACTGTAATTCAAAATTGGATAGCAATAAATATGCTCCCAGTGTATCATATATTTTCCCTTATGAATTTCTGTGGTTTGCTACTGTTCTTCAAGCTCTAACCATTCCTTGAAAGACAAAGTGTTCAGAAACCAGCAAAAATCACTTATACTCTGTACATCTATACTAAACAGTTCAGGATCTGGGGAGGGTTTTATTTGCTCTAAGTCTACTATATTGCTCTCTGAAATGGTGCTTAAATATGCTGGATGAAAAGAGCATCCTGGATACAGCACTAAGTAGGTAAAGTGATCTGGATGGGCTCCAAGGGCTGCTTTCCAGCCCATGTGGCTAACATGGATAATATGCCTGTCTCTTCCAATGAATAGCACAGTGTGGAGAATCCAGTAGTTGCAGGAAAACAGACTGAGAGCATGTGCCAAGAGGATTGTGAGATGGCCTGCTAAGTGCTGAGAACATAGTGTGTGTCTTGTTGAAAAGATCTGATTCAGTTGGCACTTGTTTTCAGCTTCAGCAGCATGTCTGGAAATAGGAAGCTACTGTGAGTCAAAGCAGGGATATAAGCAGAGAGGAACAGGGAGGGGAAAGCACCCATCTGCTGGAGCTGTTTCTTTATGTCCACATAAAGAAGCTGTCTGGGCAGGAGGTTTGAAGGAAAGCTAGATGGCTGCAGTTGCTTGCAAAAAGTCTGATATGCCAAATAACTTTTTACATCTCTCATGTGTGAAAAAGGATCAACCCTTGACTTCAAAGTAACAGAGTGTTTGTCACACTGCCTGATACTTGCCAGGCATTTTCCTTCCCAGATAACAGGGTTTGCTATAGCCATCCTGCAAATAGCTCATGAGGTACCTAGTGCTTAATCTATGAGCTGCCTAGAAGTCCTGCCGCTGTAAATGGTGGGGATGTGGTGGTTTTTAGATTGGCAGCAAACGCAGAGTTCAGAATTGTGTGTATCTGACTGAATTCCAAATGGATAATTACATTCTGCCTACCTAAAATTTCTCCCTTGTAGCCTTTTGAAATCCGTCTCTCAAAGTCGTCTTTATAATGTTGCTATCTGCTCTTAATTGGTAACTACCTTCCACCCTACAGGCAACTGCATTTCAATGACAAGTGAGGTGACCTTGTATGCATTGTAGTGTCTTTGCCGTCAATTGCAAATCCATGTAAAAAAATGTAAGTTTTTCCTGCATGCTTCCTGACCATCTCCCCAGTGATGTTTCTTGTACTATGTACTTGTGTTTTAGGTTACAATGTAATATATAACCAGAAGTATGTATTCTACCACCATCTGTTAAAACCAGGCGGGGCAGTGTTCTTTATCTCTTCCATGACACATCCCTGATAACTCCCTCTGGGAGATATCTTCTGTTAATGGCCTATGAAACCTCACTGCATGAGTCATAAAATTACATCATCCCATTGTGAGATGCTCCGCCCAGGAGGAGGAACCAAGCATTCCTAACTTCATATAATCTGAGGTTTGGAACAGCACAAACAGCCCTTACCTACTAGATTCCCAGAGGACAAGAGCTACCACTGGACCATCAGGTGAAGACCAGTCCCTTCTACAGTATCACCACTTCAGCAGAACCATTTCATCTGGACTGCTACCACCACCCTGACTAACAGGGTGACCCTGTCAGTGTTCTTGTACTATTGCATTTATTTTAATTTTCCTATTAAATTATAATCCTGACTTGCGATCTCCTACTGGTTTGTTTTCAAACTAGTACAACTTGTAAAGTAGTTGCCTCTAGTTTACCTAAAAATTATTTTTTCAAAGTTCTTCTATTGCACAGTTACTTTCTGCTATTTCAGTAATAAATCTTTTTTACCTTTTCTTGTTTTTTATCATTTTTTTCATTATGCGCAAAGCATCACTGGCCTATATCCTCTGTATTTAAAGTGACCTGAAATTCAGTGATGAGAAGGAGATTATTCCAGACGTGGACACCCCCTTGCAGAAGCTTCTACATCTAGAAACTGGACACGGTGTTGAGTCGTAACATTTATGCAACACAATGAAGTAGTACAAAAGTAGGTAGATCAGTATCATCACTCTTACTATTGTAGGAGATATTATCATCCCAGCGGCTGGTCTATCCACATGGTTCATAAATTCCACTTTCCCCTTTCCAGGGCCATCTGAAAGCTGATGCCTTAGAGTGCTTATCACACAAAGCTCTGAAGAGGGTAGTGCCAGGTGTGGGTATTGAAGGGTGAAATTATACATGTTCTCCTATATTTAACTGTAATTAAGCAGATACTTGAGTATCCATTCATCTGGTTTGTGCTTTTTTAGGCTTGCCACCGTTCAGTAAACACATCATTTTGGCTCTATTCCTCACATAAGGTATGTGCTTGGCAGTGATTAAAAATGTTAAGCTTTGCAAGGTAGACTTCACATTATTCTTGTGGAAAATATGTTTTGATGCCATTTCCATACTGTCTTCCTCAGCCTCCTCTGAAAAAATGAAGACTTGTTTTAGGAGAGTATGTTCCTTACTGAGAAAGAGAAGAAAGCAGAAAAAAACATGTGCTGTTCCCTCCAAAACATTGGAGAGTTGCAAACTTGTTCTCAGCTTTTGCAAAAAGCATCATAATGAACCTCCCACTTAGAGATCTGTAGTAAAAAAATGCATCTGTGATGTTCTTGCTAATAACACCATGTTCCATGTTTCAGTAACATGTTTATGCTCTGACGCTTTGGAAAAACAATAAAAACAAATGGTTGAGCAGTGCAAGTTCTAAAGGCTGGTTTAGGGCAGTAGCCTGCTGGTTGTATCAGCCACTGCAGAATATCACAGCTATACTTGCACTGTAGCCCTTCTTTCAGGGAAGACTGCTGGTGCTCAAACTCCCACATTACTTACTTGTTCGCTGAGAGTGTATTTCTGCCACAGGCAGTCCTGGGAATCAAATTACATGATTTAATATTTTGCAGGACTTGTAATAATGAGGCAAGTAGAACTGTCCAACATGGAGCATCTTCCATTTCAACCAGTAAGGGAAGATGGAGGAGATTTATTGGAAAGAAATACTGCCTTCCTGCCATTAATAAAACTAAAGTGTTTGAGTAGTGCTGCACAGTTTTTTCTCCTTGTCAATTTATGAGGGCATTCAGGGTGAGCTGTTTTTCTTCACCAAGTTCCCTTTCCCTTGCAGTGAGTGATGGTTGTGCCATGTTGGCTGCAAGGCAAGCAGAGAGCAAACAGTTCATAAATGTAACTACCTTCAGGAGGGCTCCTGGAGCACAGCAAAGTGCTCTAATGGAGGAAGCAGGCAAGGTGGGCAGGCTATAAAATAAATTCATTGCTACTTAAAGAGTTGTCTTTGTTCTGTTTATACCTCACTTGCTGCCTGATACAGACTGAGTGGAAATATTTTCAGTAGAGGTATCTCTGAGTCTTAGGCAGTTCTGCTCATCTTCAATGTGCCCTGTCAGTCACCTACTGCCTCTGTGCCTGTCCTCTGCTGTGCTGCACAGGGAAAATAACCCTGAATCTGGGCTGAGAACAACTCATAAACTTATAAAAATCACATATCTAATTCTGCTTATACCTTGCACACTGTATAAAAGGAAAGATTCTTACTATTTTTAGTTTGTTTCTTAACACCATATAGCTCAGAGAGGAAGTTTGTTTAGTTTCTATGGTTTAAGAAGATCACCTTCTAGGTTCATTTAGAAACAAAAAGGAAAGTTTTTAATAAATTTGTGTTCAAAATCTAATCTCGTAGAAAAGTGTCTTTTTTTCCATTAAAATCTGTAGATATTTTTCCCCTAAGGGCAACAAGATAAATATATTGTTTGCACTAAAACACTCATTTCTAATAAATGGCACTGACCTACTTTAGTGCTGTTACATGTGTAATTTGGGCAAAATAATGTGTTAATCTTTCTTTAAATATGGGAGCAGCCTGCAAAGCTCAAGCATGTAAACATAAGGAAAAAAATAGGAAATAGAGCCCTGAATCCACATTGTCTGCCTGCTGTTTGCCTTTAAATATTGTGCTGTTAAAATTATACCTGTGAATTTGCCAAGCTCTGGGACTTGTAAAATACTCAGCTGATGTGGGTTAACCCAACATATTTTTCACAGTTCTACATTTTTACAAACAATAGTTTTATGTGAAATGCTGTTGGGATGAGTGTAAAACTGGGACAGTTGTTCTGAATTTTTGTCCTTGCTGTGATACCAACAGTCATTTTTCTATTTGCAAAATGGGTGGTTCATTTACATCATCAATTCTTTATAACGACTACCTGGTTAATGATTGCAAAACAGACAGAGGGCTTTAAGATAAGTGGTAAACTGTTTCTTGTCCTGCTCTTTTATCAAGTAGAGCCAGAATCATTTGATGTGGCATAATTTAATATTGGAGCACTCTGCCTGTTTTCTCATGCTGTCACTAGTTACCTGTTCGGTTGTGTTGTGGGTGATTAGTTGGGGTCGTGTGACCTCCCTGGCTTGCCTCTGCACTGAAAAATCTCTAAAACACTTTTTTTTTTGTAACCTTAGCATCTGTGTTGCTATTCTTTGGGTCACCACCTATTTGCAGCATACTGTGTGATTGACCTCAAGAAGAACTGCTTATGTAGTACCACTAATCCTAAGAACCGTCATCACCTTTTGGAAATGGTCTTTGCTTGTCAGCAAAAAGTGGTATTTGCTATACAATAGTCTTGAAATTGTTTTTGTTTCTTTCAAATTTCTGTAGGAAATCCCCTTGCTGTGTCTGTATATACCTGTGGTTTTATGTGATTAAGGAAAATTTGTTTTAGGAGAGATCCCTGCTTTGTTTCTTACTGTTATCAAATCAAGAATTCCATCAAGCACATACTTAACATAGGAACAATTTGATAAAAGTACTGGCAAGTGTGGCAATAGGGAAGTACTGATGAGTGTTAACAAGAAATCAGGTTATGCACTCTCGTGCCTCAGACAGCTACAAAAGTAGGAACATTGACAGTCCATTTTTAAAAACAGCTCACTTTTCTCTTACCAGTGGAAGCACAGTTTTTGGTAAGGATGCCACAATTAGCCCTTGTGAACAAGATTCCTAAAGTGTATGGATTGCCTTTCATGCCAGTGTTCCATGAAAAAGTTGTTTAGATATTGCCTATGTACTAGACTTTTGTGTAATGGGAAGGCTGATCAATGTGACCTGTGGGTTTTGTCCAAGGGGAACTTATGAAAATAATTTCTTTTTGTAGAATTCACATGGTGCAGTAACAAACCATATCTTGAGGCATTGCAGTGCACTGATGAATGAAAAGATGATGTCCTGAGTACAGAAGGAGATGATTTTGCCAAGAGACTTTGTTTTCTAGTTGCTAAGAAAAGCAGTAAAACCACCATGCAGCAGCTTTTAGTTTTTAGACTGTTGTAGTAGTAACTACAGATTGCTGTTATAACCTTCACCCACTCAAGCAGTGGTGGTGGTTAATGTTATTAGAAAGAGCTTCAAATGTCACAGCTTTATTCCAGGCAACGTAACTCTCAGTACTCTGTGGTATTTATAACTTCACTATATGCTCATGTAATGAGAAAAGACAGAGAGATCAACATCCACAACACTCAAGTTAGAGAAAATAATTAAGGAATAGAAAAGAAGGAAGAACACAGTTTATGTTGTTGTATCTGTCTCTGAATGTAGAGGAAAAGAAGTTCCACTGTTTACAGCAGGTCAGCTGGGTTTACATAAGATACCTAACAAATTAGTAAAATTCCAGGAAGTTAGACTGGCAGCTTTCCAGGCTTATAGTACTCCATGTTCAAAGAAAAGCTCTAAAAAAAGGATGGTGTCCATCATCCACTTCAGGGTTATAGCTAAAACTCAGCTCAGTTAATAGGTGGAGAAGATGATCGAGTCAAGTGCCATGAGTAACAGCAGGTTTTAATCAACTTCAGTGTGAAGATATAAATTACAATCTGGTGCTTTTAAAAGCAAGCTTGAAATCACTGTAGTAACGTACAAGTAATGTTACATGTACAAAAATGCTCTGACAAAAACACAACCTTTGGCAGTGATACAGAAGCTCTCCTACACACTGGGACCAGTTGTAATACTTCAGAATTTGTAAGGAAGACTTGGCTGCAAGTCTCTTTTGTGTCAGTAGTATAAGCAAGAAGAGGATGATAAGAACTTTTTTCCTTTGACTCAAGAACTCACTCATGACCTAATGTAATTTCAGTGGAAACTACTGTATGTAAAAAGTCAGCCTGGAAGTGAAGTCATTGATATATCAGACTCAAAGAGCATTTATGTTACTAATGCTTTTTGTTGTGTTTGACTTTGAATGTCACCTGGTTTTGATTATAATTAAATGAATTGAGTACTTCGAATAACCAGTCTTAGTTTGCAACAGAAATTAGCCACCCTCAAACTTTGAAGGCAAGCAAAAAATATTTGCTATTTTTGTTCAAACCTTGGCTACAAATCATCAGAGTGACTGTATGCTTCATGTTCTGCTCTTTAAATACATACTAATTAAAACCTGAAATTTGTGCCAGTGTTTATGATAGTATAAAGTTCTACAACCAAACAAATAGCTTGCAGAACAGAAGAATAAAACAGGTTTTCATGAGTTAGAATTTAAAGTCTTAAGGTGTTTGGGTTGGTTTGTTTGGGTTTTTTAAATTTAATGCAAATCTTCAGAATGTTTTCACAGTCTAATACTTATCATTCTGCTTTAGGGACACATTTCACACTTGAGCAATCTTAAGTAGAATGAAAATTTTTTCATTTCCATTGATTAAGTAGTTATTAACAACACAGATTATGATAATATTGTCCCAGATGTTGCAATCAGATGTAAGTTAAGATCAGATTTGGAATTAGATTTATTAAATTCATTTTGGGTTCAGCCTTAACATTTGCTGTTCTGGTATCACTTGGATTCCATTCTGCCTCTCATTTCTGGGATCAGTCAGCTGATTTCTCTTTGTCATGATTATTTTGCATTCACAAAAGACTGCACAAGTAATTGTTGTGAAACAACAAAAAAGTAAGCCTAGGGAATCTTCAGAAGGACAGAGGCATGTATTTGCATTTTACCTTAAGGTTGCATAGGAGATTTCAGACCAGAAATAAAAATTTTCCAGTGTTTGTTCTTCATTTCCTTACCAGGGATTTTTTTTATAAACTTTACTCAAAACATAGAGCTTGAACATAGATTGGGAGAGGACGTTTGAATTTGCCAGAGACTCTGACAAGGAAGTATCTGCACCCAGCCTGAGGAGATGCTCAATTGGGATAATAGTCTGTTAGGCCCAAATAGTCATGGCATGGAGCATTTACTTCCCATCAGCCCATTTTTCTTGGCCTTGCCTAATTTTATAAAATAAATGCACTGCTGAATAACAAAGGGATACTTCATCAGGTCTGGCCCAGTTCTGCTTCCTAGTTCTGGTATTTACATATCATCGCTATGTTCTCTAAATGCAGCCCAAGCGAATGGACTAAAATAATTTTACTGAAATTTTTCTAGACCTCAATTTTTAAATGTTCTTTTGGGTCTCAGCTTATGCTGCCTCACTGCAGTACATCTGATATTCTACAAAGACGTAGTTTCTGACATGACTGGGTTAATTTCTCTTGCTTCAGTTACTTTTTTTTTGTGGGGATAAAATGTGATGTTTCCCAAAATTACTTAATAATCCCTGTTTCCTTGCAAAAGGTCTGGCTAGAGTCACCTTGCACTACAAACATAAGCTCTTTTTGTCTCCATGGAACATTGCCTGTAGGCCACTTTTCCCTGATTTCTTGCTTTAGAAAGAGCCAGTATAGTTGGACTAGTTTTAGGCACCTGCAGTAATTTGCAGCATGAGTGGATTAGTGTTTACCCCCTACTCCTGTCCTCACCCTCACTACTGCCTGAGCTGGCTGCCTGTCAAATGACTCATTTTCTCTGGAACAAGGTGACATTTCCTAAGGTTAATGTTATAGCTCTATGACCTGACAGATGGAGGAGCAAGAAAGATCACAGAAGAAACAAGATATGAATATGATAAGGTGGTTAGAAATCTTTCTAGGAAAACTAGCCTTGACTGGGCATAACATAAATTTTGGTCTTTTAGATTTTATTAATATGTGTGTGGGGAGAAACACCCTTTCAAAAAGGGTGTTTGTTGAAATTTTTGTATTATACTCTTTTGTGTTCTTATAAAATAGTTTCTGTCATATTATCCAATTTTATCTATCTGGTTTATTTAAATGCAAAAATGCATGCCCTAGTTAACCTAGCCTGGGAGAGGATGGCAGTATAGGAGGAGAGATAGGATTGAAAGGAATTTTACAATTGTTTATAAAAGGGAATTCATTCTTCCAAGAATCACTTCACAAGTACATATTATTATGTATGTTTTATTCTCAGATTCTTATATAGAAATATATGGTGGTCTTCAAGGCCAAGGAAACTTGTGAGCAGGAAGGAGAGATCAGTTTCCTGTGTCCAGTTTAACCTGTGTCTATCATCCAGTAGCTGACATGGTCCTCTCAGGTCTCCAGGCATTCTCCATGTCGTGCATGAGTTCCAGGAGTGCGTTTCTGGACTGAAGTGATTTTCATGTCATTCTTTCAAAAGTGCCTGAAAATAGTTGCTCCAGATAGAACCAGAACAAGTTTATACTGTGTCCACATTGTACACACCTGTGCCACCAGCCCAGGTGTCACAGGACATTCCTTCAACAATGCTGTGTGATTAGGTCCTGATTAAGCTTTCCCTTAATCTTTGATTGACATGGAACTGTGCCGTAGTGAACTGGCAGTCTTTTTAGCCTCTCTGTTTTATCTTTCCATTTCATATAAATAAGTAACTATTCTCTTTGAGGCACTTTAATATTCAGATTTGGAGAACTGAAATTAGAGTCAGCACATTCTGACAAAAACATGGTTGCATAAAAGGTTTTTACGTATAAAGGATCTTCTGGTCAGTTTCCAGTTTATTTTCTTTTTTTTCTGCTTCCTTTTGGAATTTTTCAGCATTGCTGAGTTCCCACATGAACATCTGCAACATAATTTTCAGCCTAAGTGCTTTATAATCATACACGCTATAAATATTAGATTGTCTTTTAGAGCCACTTCACTTCGATTTTGAATATTAAGTGGAACAAACAAATAAAATTATTATTCAGACAATTGCTCTAATTTTGGTGTCCTCATTTCTGGGCTAAAATGCAACTAAATTCTGCTATTGCTGGAGTTTGAAATACATGGTCTTCTAATTAAGTAGTGTACAAGACCACTGTGAGAGCTGGAGACAGAGGCATACTTTGGATAACAAGTATTGGTTTCTTTTCCAATAGCAAACTCAAAGGACTTCTGAATAGGTAGATGAGAGCACAAGGGAACATTTCCCATCCTGCAGCAGAGAATGCTTTTCATGTGATTTATCCAGAAAAACAAGAGATAGCTGTGCACAAAGCCCCACCCAGACATAGATATTGGGCTGGAAGGGTGTATTTGCAGTTTATTAAGTAAACCTTTTCTGATTAAATTGGCTTCCAGTACAGCGGGTCTACAAGCTGCCTCACTTTCCCTTACCATAACCTTGACTTGCCTCTCTGTGCTTCCTTTTCCCCAGGATCTGGGTGGAGATGGCTTCTTACAGTGTTATGCTGGTGGCCAGGGTTGTGTCTACCCTGGAGGTTACTTTGCTCAAGCTGAGTTACTGTAGTCATGCTTAATAGACATTGAGGAGGGCTTATTGCAGTCTGTTACTCCACTACTTGTTTTACAATGTAGGGGGCCCAAAATTCTTTAATACTTTTAAAATCCTTAAAGATGGTCTTTTCCCAGCCATGGAGAGATTATAAGAATTGTAGAACCCTGATGATGCTGGTTGCTGCTGCTTTCTCTGATTTTTGGTATCTTTAGTGTTTTTATATATAAGGCAGGTTTCCCCAGATGCAGTATGCTATCAAGAAGCAGATGCTCTAGATGCTCTAGAGGTGAGCTATAGATTTATGTCACGTACACTGAATGAGGGAGAGGCACTGTAGCATACCCATCTTTTCATTTCCTTATCTGGATTTCTTTTTCTGATAACCAGGTTATGGAAAGAATAGAGATGAAGCTTTCTAGAGCTCAGGAAGGAGTTAGGTCTGAAATATTTTTACTTTTTCTTTATGAATTACCCTTTCTTCTATAAGCAAAGAAAGAATCGAATGTTTGCCAGTATTTAAGACCTTACATGGAGGCTGTTTCCAAAGGTCAGTGGTATAGGCTATATGTACAGTTTTGTTTAGGCCAATGTATGTTCATGTGGCATAGAAAATTTTTTAATATTATTTAAAGTGAACTATAAGAGATTCTGTATTATGTTTCTTATGTTTCTTGGATAAGAGTAATAAAGACCTGTGTTCAGAAAACATCTGTTTTTAGGACAGCACCTTCATGTGCATCCACAAAACAATACCCAGGCCAAGATGTGTAGTTCTATTTCTTAAAATGGCCACTCTCACTTCTGCACTGGTCTGAGCCTGCAGTCTTCTGTCTGCAAATATGTTTACTTATTTGAAAATATACATGCACATAAAATATTTTGGGGAATTCACTGCCAATATCTGGCAGTAAGAAAAGCCACAGGAAAAGTCATTAAAACCACAGCTCTGGATGCCCTTTCCATCTGATGTCTCCAAGTAACACCTTGCCATTTTGGATTTTGTAAGGGCTCTGTGCAAGTGTCATTTCCCACTGTGTCCTCAGCTGAAGATGTGAATGGGGCAAATGTAATCCCTGTGTTGAAAGATGGCAGAAGGTGCCTCTGCCTACCCTTGTGAAAAGTACAGTGGTCCCAAATGTCATAATAGCCCATTATAGTACTTGGGCGTGCTGGCAGCAGTGATATTCCTTGCAGCAAGCCAAATAATTTTAGTCTAACTATTTAAATGAGCATATAATGTGGGAGACTGGAACAAGCTCCTTATACACAGAATGAAGTTAACACAGGACCCAACATTACTGTTTGCAAGCTGGAAACTTCCTTCTTTAATAATATCTGATAATCATCCTTGTCTGCATGACCTGTATGTCAGCATATGCTGAGAGCACATCTATTTTGAAACCAGTCTTGATAACACAGCTGCAGCCCTGCAGAAAGGAGAGCTGCCTGAACATGCCTTTGCACTGCTCAGCTACAGCAAAGTTCTGTATCAAGCACTGAAATCCGCTCTGGGCTCAGGAAAGAGCCTTATAATTAACCTATTATTGCAAGATTTTTGGGTTTAGTCCCTGAGAAAAGAGCATCTAGGTAAGACATGAAAAACGTGTCAATCTAATACAGTAGTAGAATAGCGAAGCCCTGTGGTCTAATGATGTATTAGATTTATGCAAAGCTCTTTGTTTCTGCCCCACAAACACAAACTTGCACTCAAAACCATTATATAATCCATAATATGTTTCTCTTGTCAGTTGAAAAACAACAGTCTGCACCGACTAAGTTTTTTTTAATGAAGTAGTTTTTGGAGCTCTTTTTTCATTCTAGCAACTTTCTTTCATGCTGCAAGTATTATAGCTCTACTGTAAAATGCTACAGGATAATTTTAGGCTGTAGTCTGTATCCTGCTAACCAACTGCATTCCTCATTCTCCCCAGTCTCCTTTCATTTTTCAGTTAGTCTTAACTACGTGATATTTTCTCTGAAATGTGACTGAAGAAGAATTTCTATATAGTATCACCAAAAAAGTGAAAGAGCTTTCTAGCAGATAATTGGAAAGCAGGTAAAGAAACTTGTGGCCGAAATTCCTATAATACTCAGTTCACTTGGTAATGTTTATCTCCCCGGTGAAACCTTTCCCAGAATGGCTCTTTTGAATGGATGCTGCATCATCCATATGGGACAACAAGGAGAAAAGTTGCTGCTGCTTTCAATTAGGAAATAAAATTAAAATTTTGTAATAATGGAATTAAGTCTTAGAGGGGACTTGTGTTGTTTAAGACCTTCTTGTTTTACAGGTAATGTAGAAGTGAAAATATCAGGTCAAAATAGTTTTAATTCTTGATAATGCATGCTCCTGCAAGTGCGACCACTGCATTTTCTCACAGTACTGATTTTCAATAATAAGCTCCACTGTGTCTGAAATTTTGTCCTGAAATTCCAAAAAACTAGCTTTTGAAAACAAGGTGCAGATCTCATCTTTCTTTGATGGCTCTGAAAGCCACTGTTTTGTATCTCTACCTTCTGAATTTGTTATTACATATACATAGGAGCAGGGTTTTTCACTTAATGTAGATCCCTTTAATAAACAGCACATGAGGCATGATTGTGTAAAATGTTTTGTGCATATTCAGGACAGACAGGACTCCTTTCTCCAGCCTTTTAAGTCTGGGATGCGGAGATCTGCATCTGAGCCTGTTGTTTGGCAGGAATGAGGCAACCTCAAAAGAGAGAAAATTGTTTTCTTATTGCTGACTTTCTGGTGAGCTTTCTCCTACAGTTAGCAATACTTTTTCCTACACAAGAGTCTTCAAAAAAGAGATAGCATTTGAAAAAATACTTGTAAAGTATATGTCACAACCTCTCCTTCCTTGCTAATAACATCAGCATAGCTCTCTAATGCATTTTGTTTCTATCATATAAGGGGGAAGTTTTCTCTAGTTTTGGATGAGATTAAGCAATCACAGGAAGAATGCTAATTATATAGGCTAGCTACAAAAAATTGAGAAGGGCTTTTTCCACTGTTAACACAAGGATGCAAAAGGAAAACACCATCAGTACTCTGTTGTAGCATCCCTTTTCCAATAAAGGGAAGTATTTCCCAAATACATTTTTCTGGCTTACAATTGCAGTAGTCACAAATAGAAGACTAAGCATTTGGGGATAAAAACACCAAATTGTGTCTACTGCATGCTAGGGTGTATAGTGCTATATTCCTTCTGGTTTCTTTTTTCTTAAGTTCTTAAAAAGAAAGTTCACAAGTTGCATAAAAATACCTACAACTACACATTATAATATGACATATATAAAATAATTTTAAAATAAACATAGGCCTGCCTGAGAAGGTTTGAGATGGGTAAGTATAAGGTAGTTCATCTGTGATATGCAGATCTGTGGAAACCCAGGAAGATTTTTAGGCTTTTCTGCCTGTCAGATTCTTACAGCACCAGGGAACTTCTGTAGGTTTCCAGGAGAAGAATGTAAATAATGAAAGATGTTTTGGTAAGGTGCTTTCCTTGACCAATGAGAGTTTTGTCTTTGTTTATTTTCATATTTGTGAGACTGTGCTGGAGACACATAGAGTCAGTCACAGAGACAGAGACGATCCTCCAGCTAACATGGTTGGAGGGAAAAAAGGTTTGATCCCTGTCTTTGATGTAAATAAAGCCTTCTGAAAAATTCTACGAAGATGGAGTCATTTTGTGGACAAGCCCTAGCTATTAGGTACTCATCTTTGCCACACAGATCCATCTGTACATGTTGTAATCCGCACTTGGAAAGAACTTGCCACTGTGATTCCCTTTGTCTCTGCCAATCCAGTGTGCCTTTCAGCTCTTCTAACAAAAGGAATAAATAATTATCCTGTTTCTCTCTTTTTTTCAAATATGTTCATATGCCCTGGATACCTTATGTTCTGGATACAAGCTATCTGTGAAAATTTATCATAGTGCAGGCTAAATCACGAGCACAGTGGGTTCGCAGATGTTTAGGACAGAAATGAAGCACAACCTTACCAATGATGAAAGTTTCATTCATTGATTAAACACAGGAAGAAGAAAATAAAAGAGGATTTCAAAACATGAATGGTGGCCTTGGTTTTTATAAGACAGAATTAACAGCTGCTTATTGCAGTGAATACATTGCTGTTGTGTTAATTCTGTATGCAAAATCCCTCTTAGGAGACAGGGTTGTCAATAGCTTTTCACAAACTGGAGCTTTTTCACAGTACCATTACAAAACTGTTAGGCAAAAAGCGTCTCTTCCAGGAATAACATGATGCACTCTTTTTAGTTAATAGAAGATGGATATTTTAATCACATGCAAATGACAGAAAAATTGTTTCCTTACATCATTCCTCTGAACTGATGACACAAGTCACCAAATGGCACCCCAGACTCTACAGAAAGAGTATGCCAGTACTCCTATTTTTCGCTAAGAAATTTTCATTTTTCAATAGCTGCCTGATGACATTGTGAATGATACCATTTTAATTAACAGTGCATTGTTCGCTTCATTCTTCTATCAAATATCAGAAATCTTTAAAACTGTCTAGGACATACTTTTCTCCATAGCTTTTTGGGAGACGTGAAAAGGTTTTCACACTTTTGTTATTGCTTCATGTTTTAGACATTTTGATGCAGCTTGTGAAATAATGTGAGTACTGCATCCACCTTTCTGCACTAACACCATCTTATAAATTTATCATCTCACATCTCAGTGTAACTGAGTGTCTAGCTGATATACTTCTGTATGGGTAAGTCACCTTTGCTATAGATAGTACTTTAATCACTTCTATGTTGATTGTCTGAATTTTTTTCATATTTCTTTGAAGACTTTGGAAAACTGTTACCTGAGTGTAAATGTGATTAAGCTGATACTGCAGTTCTTTATTATCTGAGCTATTACGATCCAACACCTGAACCAGTCCCTTTGTAAGTAAGAATGAACAGGAAAAGTATGGTAAGTCACACATTTTGAGATGTCATGGTTTGACACTAGCTAAACACCAGGCACCCATGAAAGCCATTTGCTTACCTTTTTCTGTTGTAGTTGGGCAGAGGAGAGGGGAAAAAAAGAATTAACAAAGGGCTTATGAGTTGAGATAAGGACTGGGAGGAAAACACTAAGGGCAAAACAGGTTCAAATTTAAAGGTGTAAGGTAAATTTGTTATTAATAGAGTCAGAGGAGGATAATGAGAAGTTAAATAAGCCTTTAAAACACCATTTCCCCCCCCCCCCCAGCCTCTCCCTCATTCCCACCGACAGCACAGGGAGACAGGGCATGGAGGTTTTGGTCAGTTCATCACCCGCGATCTTTTACAGCTTGCTCAGGGAGAGGAGTCTTTCTTTTGTTATACCATGAGTTCCTCCAATGGGCAAAACGCTCTTCCCAGAATTGTTGTGGTGTGGGTCACTCCTCCATGGGTTGCAGTCTTTTAAGGATAGACTGCTCTAGTTTGGAAGCAAGGGGTCTTTTCCTCTATTTCTGGAAGCCCTCTCTCTTTATTTGAGTCTCCCACTGGATCACAGTTTCTTCTAGCATGCACCTGCTCTGGCATGAGCACTTTTCCCATGGTCTGCAAGTGGATCTCTGCATTCCCCATGAACTTCATGGATTACAGGATGGTTTTTTTCACCATGGTCTTCACCACAGACTGCAGAGGAATTTCGGCTCTGACTCTTGGAGAACCTCTGCCCTCTCCTTCTCCACTGGCCTTTGTGCCGCCATGTTCCTCTCTCTTACACGTCCTCACTTCCTCCTCTTCTCTATCTAGAAGAAAAATTGCTGCCTGTAGGTACTATTGTTAACAAGTTCCACTAATGCAAAGATTCTTGCAGCATCTCACAGTGCCAAGAGATTGATTTCATTTAGGTTCTGCACTGGGGAACCACTTGCCATGTTTCCACTGCTGGCCACGTGGCCCCTCTGCCACTGCACAGGCTGTGGCGGCCACCACAGCAATGGCACTGTTTAATACCTCTCTTCACATGGGACACTGGGAAGGAGAAGATGCTGCTACCCCTGACCTTCCACCCGCAGCGTGACTGGCTGGGGGCGGCCAGGTAGGCAAGGCCCTCTGTAGGCCGCACTGAAATGGCGGCGGCTGTGGTGGCACATGGCCACGCGCTGCCCCGGCATGGCGGCAGTGTCAGCACCGTGCCACCCCTGCGAAAAAACTGTGCACACGCTGATTTCCTTCTTAAATATGTCATCACAGAGGCATTACCAGCCTCTCTCTAATTGGGCCAGCAGCATGTCCGTCTTCAGAGTCATCAGAGATTGGCTCTGCCGGACATGGTGGAAGCTTCTAGCAGCTTCTAACAGAAACTATTTCTGTGACCCTCCCCCACTATCAAAAAAACAGGTCGTGCCATATCAACATGTAAAAAAAATGTCTGAATAGATTTGGTGGCACTTTACAATTTGAAAAATAAGATACAGGACTCATGATGGAAAAGCCATTGTTCACCTCTGTTAAATTGGCTTTATCTCTGTCAATTTGCTGTTATAAGACATAGAAAATAGATTTTAGGTATTTTTTGATCCCCAGAGATAGAAATATATTTTCTCATATTGAAGATTTTGTTGTGTCTTTTATACTGTAGATTCTCTGCAGAAGTTCTGAGATCAAAGAACATGCAATGCACTGAGCAGGAGACTTGTCTGTGTTAAACCTCTGTTTGCAAAACAAGAAGGGAATTTTCTATCAGAATGGAACTGGTTTTCATTATTTGTCATGCATTTGTCTTTCAGCCTGCCATCCCTGCTGCGAATGGCTTTGTCTGTGGACTTGGCCTTGTACTGTTGGCAGCGACTGGGAGCTCAAAGTCTCTCCCAGGCTCTATCAGAATCAACACCATTGCTGCTTTCTGTCAGAGACAAACCAAAACTCATTCGAAACAAATGGAGGATTGTGTTGCCTGACAATGGGAGACAGTGGAAAGACTGGAAACAAGCTTACACGTTTTATTCTGGAAACAGGATACAGACCACAAAATACACATGGTTCACTTTTCTGCCCGAAAATCTTTTTGAACAGTTTCACAGAAATTCATTCAATGATCTGTGAGATTCAAGAACTCTCTCTAAAATAGTAATATTTGTGTGTGATGGAGAAGGGCTGCTTTTGTAGTTGCAACAGTACGAAAATTTAGGTGATGATGATTTGTAACAAAAGGGCACTATATGCAAGTGCTAGGTCAGGTTTCTTTCCAAGTGCTGGTTTGAAATTATGTAAATCCCCCCACATAAATGATCAAGTCAAAAAGATGCCAGGGAACCATCATCACAATTAAGAGATATGGAAGTTTTGTATTCATCTCTAGCTTTGAAATTTTCATTCTGTATGCTAGATTGGCCCACTCATAATTCAGCCTTCCATTTGCAGAATCCTTAAAGGGTTCCTGATGGGAACATTTCCATAATTCATTGGTTTGTTTTTTAAGGTTTGTTTGGCTTTTGTTTGATTTTTTGCTTATTTTCAAGACTGAAGCAGTGAGGGGTCATTAAAGATCTTGAAGATCCCAGAGATAATTAGTGTTTTTAACATGTGAGATAACTAGACCTAGCTATTATAGTATGAAAACATATCTCACAGGCTCTTCTGAAGAAAAACTTAGCATCTTGGTTAAGCAGCTGATTAATTCATTCTGAAGAAAGGAAAAGGAGGGTAGAGGAGTGAAATTATTAATGTTACTTTGACACAAAATGGAGGTTGTTCATTAAAGAAAGGATATATTCTAATTTCTGACTACTTATAATTTATTGTATACCTTTTCAGGCTGGGTTATCTTTACTTCTTCTTTCTGGTGTTTCTGAACTGATTCCCATAAGTGGAAGTGTTCCACAAGGAGATTACAATGCTGCCTCTGGTTGTGGTGCTGCTTGCCAGCATGCTTAAGGATGCTATTGAAGACTACAGAAAATACCAGTATGATAAGACAATAAACCTCACTAAAACCAGGGTATACAACAAGTAAGTAAACTCAATAATATTTTTCCTTGCTTCTATTATGGTACAAACTGCTCATCTCATTTTACAGTAATTCCCTCACTTACCTTTCAGAATACTATAAGTTTGGAAAAACTGCTACAAAATTTTTTTTTCTACCTTTAAAAATGCCTTATTTATCTCAAATAATCTCAGTATCACTGAGGCTTTGTTTCATATCATGGCAGTGTGTGCTGATATATACAGGTCTTCATTCCAAGTTTTCAGAGAAGCTTGCCAACACGTACAACATCTTCTCCTGATAGCAGAAGGATCTGGAGGATAAATGAAACGTACTGAAGTCTGGAACAGAAAACTGGGGCTGTTAAGAAAATTGGAGCAATGTCTTTCAGATTTTTCACACTAAAACCAGTAATTCAGAAATTAACGATCAACTACATTCAAAGTGAATCATAATCAGGAGAAGAAAAAAATTTCTAGGACTTCCAGTAAGCAGAAAAATCAATACAGCCCAGCTTGGCTTTGAAGCTGCTACAACACCTGCAGGAAGCTGTTTACGCAATACTGACTCAGAAGGAAGAAATATTTTCACTGCAATTCTTATTGCAACATTTTGATTTCATCAGAGTTTCTTGTCCAAGTACTAACTTGACTTGAGACTGCTTAGCTTGTCACTATGTAATGAAGCAAATAGGAGTTTTCATTTAAAAGAAGTTTTAATATTTGTGTGCTTTCCTTTTTTCCCCTCCCTTAAGCCCAGGTCATAGAGAAAAAATATTGCTCTAGTTTGCATACATGTCATTAGCTCTTCTGGGAATTAGCCCTCATCTGTGCTCACATGTGTCAGAGGAAGAAGGATCCAAGGGGAAGGGGTATCTGGGTAAGAGAGAAAGGTTTGGGATCTCTGCGGGAGAAAGATCAGTCTGAGGGCCAATCCAGGTATATTGCCCTTCATTTGCTTATGGCTATTCCTCTGACTACAAAATCATAGGTTTACTTGGCTTGGGGGAATAGGGGTTGGTTGTTTGTTTAGTAATAATCCATGTTCTGGTCATGAAAACAAACAATAGATAGATGAAATAAAAGAGAAATACTGTCTGTACTGAGGCTTGTAGCAATCTTTTGTTGACATCTGGGACGTGGAGCTCTGCCCATTACCTTTGAGCTTCCTGGCAACTCCCAGGGTTATAAAGTGATTCTGAAACTCATGGAGTGACCTGTGAAAATCGTGTGTATGTTCTCAGCTTTGCTATTGTTCTGTGTTAAAGCAGAGACTCTTCATGAGAGCAGAGAGTTACTGCCAGGGAAATGGTCTGAACGAGGCCTCCAGGCATCTGCTGACAGGAAGAACAGAACATTCAGGATGCTTTTGACATACGTGAGGTGCAGCTGCCCCAGCAGGCTCTAGGACCTGGTGCAGCAGACTCAGGATGATCCCTGTCCCTGGGTAGGTGGAGGCTGGAGTGGAAGAGGAAGCCCTCGGCTTTGGACATCTCAACTCTTCTCTCCACTACTTGGGAGTTCATTTGGATTATTGAACTCTTCTAACTTTGTTGGTTTTCATCTTGAAGATACTTTTTGAAAGGAAAACAATATGTCAAGGAAAATTGTTCCTGGCTGCTTCTCTACAATGATGCGGAAAAAACATTTTTTCAAGGAAACCTGCTGCCAGTGTGGTGCTCCAGACACGGAAATCCAAAATGAGGAGCTGGAGAAGAGAGGAAAAGTAAGGAAAAGAAAGAAGAAAAACGAAAGTAAACGAGTGATCGTCTCCAATTTGCCCTTTGAAAGTAGGAAGTGGAAGGAAAATCCGAACAGATACTATGACTCCAATGAAATTAAGACCACAAAATATACTATCTTAACTTTCCTCCCTAAAAATATCTACGAGCAGTTTCACCGCTTTGCCAATATTTATTTTGTCTTCATTGCGCTGCTGAATTTTGTGCCAGTGGTAAATGCTTTCCAACCAGAGGTGTCTCTGATCCCGATTTGTGTTATAATGGCCATCACAGCCATTAAAGATGCTTGGGAGGACTTCCGACGGTATAAATTAGACAAAGAAATCAATCATATGGGATGCTACATTTACTGCAGGTGAGCTTTATATAGCTTTTATTATCAAAAACATTGGCTCGAGATCTTTTATCAATGGTGAGTCTTTTTGTTTAAAAAAAATTAATAAATAACTGCTGAAAAATCACAGTCATTAGGAGAAATAGGGTAAAGTCATGGTCCCTACGTATTGCCTGGTATTTTTTCTCATTGAGGGAAAGATTTTTTTTTTTTAAGCATTTTTGTACTGGGAAGTTAAGTGTGAATTTCATGGTATTGGTGGGTCTATCAGCCTCTTAGACATGCTGTGCACTCAAAATAGGTGCTTAAAGAGCCACAAGCAGCTAAATTTCTAAGACATTTTCAAGAGGCTTTAATTCTATCAATATAAGATAGCACAGACCAAGATCTGTCATGGAACTTGTTTGCATTCTTAGATGCCAAGAAATTTCTTAAAAACCTGGCCCTTTGAACTACATTTTATTTTATACTCTATATTGTTGACTAGCTTTCAGTTATTTTTTCTTTCTTAGGCAATATGTAAAATGAACCTGTAAAAATGCAGTCTAGAAACAAGAGATAGTAATATATGCCTCTGTTTAATCATCTCTAAATGAATTAACTACATGGGTCTGTGCTCGCTTCTTCAAAGTGTTTCATGACTTCTTGCTTTTAGGACATCCAGACGATTGAAAATTATGTTTTATTGCATCAAAACTGTTCTCTCAGCAAAGTAGCAAATGACTTCTCCCTGATAAAATATCACTTCTGGGAGTCAGAAATGCAAAACTTTCCATCTCCGTGAATGTGCCTGTCATCCCTCAAATTAATCAACAGTGCTTTATATAACATGCTTTGCACGAGCATGATCTTGCAGAACTCTGACTTTTGTCATATGGGGCTGTCATTTCTGTTTGTTTCTTCTGCATGTGGTTGTCAGATTTTTATTTTTATGTCCTGCTGGTTAACAAGGAAAGCAATAGGTTTAGGGGCTAAACTTAGGCCCACATATAGATAATGACTTGTCAGGAAAAAAAAACTGCACTGCTCTCCTTGCCAACTTTTCTAAAAGAACTGGCATTTTACAAGTTTTTAAATATTGTGGATTTAAGATTTCTTCTCTTCCATGGTGAAGACTGTCAATAATTGTAACTCTTTGGGTAGCGTGGCAAACTGCTTCTTCTGCCTATCTTTGAGATTTCAATCTGGTTGAATATTCTACCTTTTCCAGTGTTGCATTAGCCCATGAGGCAATGGATTATTTGTTAATACTTGTTAAAAACAGTACCAGACAGAATAGGTGGGGCAGTAGGTGCTAATGAATAATTCCACAGAAGGATCTTATTTATTTCCTCTTTACACACAGAAACCATGTCAGTTTAGATCTGAAAGCCTTTTACCACAGGAGCATGAGAAGAAGGGAATACAGCAAAACTTTTTTTGTATAAGGGAAAAATGTCCACCATAGAATGACAAGATATATTCAGAACCAGATTCAAGTTATAGCTGTTGTCCAGTTATAGATGAGTCCTTTGTTATGCAGAAACACAAGATGGGCCTGCCTTAAAATTGGTTATTCCACCTGATAAAAAAGATTTTGATCAATGAGTTAATCTTGTCTAGGATCTTGTCATTCACCAAAGTTTTATGGCCCAAAAAGGGGCTGTAAAGGAAAGGAAAATGAGAAGGGCTTCAGACTACAGCATTCATCCTGTCTGGAAAAGTTGTGGGTAATGACCATTGCCATCAGATCAGTCACTACAGCTTATTATATTATTAATTATTTCAATCAGGCTTCTCTGGTGCTTTGGGAAGCTGATATTTCTTGTTCTGCTTGCTAGCTGCAAAGTCATGGAAGGGCATGATGTCTTCTAATTTTCTTCCTTATGGATGATCTGCTGAAAATAGGTAATTGTTTTAACATAGGTGAAAGTCTTTTTGGGACACTGCAAATTTTGTTAATCTGGTGGCAGCAAAATAGAACAACTGGTCTTCCATCCTAAAATGAAATATTACTTAGATTTTAAGAGGTAATCTTGGAGTGTATGTTGTCTTTATTTCAGATTTGAATAAGGACTTTGTCACCTGTTCCAAAAGAAAAACAAAGGCAAACTAAATTTTCCAAATGCTGAATGTTCTCCAAAACTTTCTTGAAGACCAGCAGAAATGCAGTAACTTGCCTTCTTTCAACACAGAGCAAGGGAAATTAAAATTAAATAGGCTGGCCTGTAAGGATATTTATTCTAATTTTCTTTTCACAGAGATCAGCTGGAATGGGAAATCTAGTCTGCTGATCAAGTGAAAGAAAAGACACTTCCAGTAGTGTATTTAAAGAATGTTTAATTGAAACAAATGGAAACATAGAAAAAAATAGATCCCCTTGGATCCTTCTTCCTCTGACACATGTGAGCACAGATGAGGGCTAATTCCCAGAAGAGCTAATGACATGTATGCAAACTAGAGCAATATTTTTTCTCTATGACCTGGGCTTAAGGGAGGGGAAAAAGGAACGCACACAAGGCATTAAAGTCTTGGGGAGATGCAATAATGTAAATATTTGATTGAGGAGTTTGTACTTTTGGAACAAAAACTTTTGGAATCATACTCTGTAGATAAACTGCTGTGCTGTTAGAACAAATCACACAACACCAAAAGGAGAGAAGAAAAAATTGAATTGTTGATGATATAGACCTATGTTTAAAGACCTACTTTCTCATGGCATTCTTTAAAATACACTTTGTCTACTTTGAAATTTTCCAAGCAAGGCAGACTTCCATTACTACAAAATGCAAAGCATTTTCAATGATACTATGCTTTATTATCCCTCTTTAATTGCATTTAAATTTCTCAAGTCACCTGATTTAATGCAACCCTAGTTAGTCTACATCCATAACAGTTAATTATAATCTTCAAATATGCGTGATTTTTATCATATTCACTTTGTTGCACCCAGACACCTTTTAGTCTTGACTGACACAGATTGCTCTTTCATTTTTCTTGTCAGTCAGACCCTCAGAACCTACCATGGTTATTTTTCTCTAAACTCTCTTCAGTTTGTCAGTAACTTACTAACAGGGACCAGCACTGAATGTGGCATACAAACGTGAAAGTGAATGTCAATGCAATAGTTGCTAAAAGCTATTATCTAATTTTCTTAAAGTTCTATAATGTTCAAGGAACTAATTGATATTAATTATTATATAGCTTGGCTGTGCTATACCCCAAGGGTTATATCAAGTTCTGTAAATACTCCATAGCATCCAGACAAGTTTTTGCATCAATTTCACTTTTTTGGAAGATTTAACCTATTTTTTTTCCTCAGTGTTTTGGTACATGCTAAGATACAAATGCAAAGGCTATGCACAGTTCGGTATGGCACAGCAGCCACAAAAACATTAACATTATTTAGGCTATTCATATTGCTTAATTTTTAAGGACCTAAATTCAGACAGTGTCTTAGAGAAGCCTTGTTTATATGCCTTGAATCATCCTGTGGAGCATTTGGAGAAGTAGGTAAGCCAACAGGCATCCTAAATGAGGTAGCCTGATTACTCTTTCTGTAGAAAGTTCCTCTCTAATGCTTTCAGGCCCTGTGGTTTTCAGGCAGTTCCTACAAGCATCAATCTTCTCCTCCTCTCTAAGTCCACTGATGTCTGTGATACAAAAACTTTAGGCTGGCCTTCACTGTGACTCTGTCTGCTTGGTGTAACATTCTAGAACATTTTATTAAAGATTTTTGCATCAACACTAACCCTGGGTTAGCCCTAGAGAAGAGGTATAGAAAGAAAGAAAAAACAAAGAACTCATAACCATGTTGCACAAAATCAGAACTGCCAACAGCTGAAAAGCTGAAAGTGGCTTTAGCTGGACCCACTAGTTTGGAAGATAATTAAAATATTTCAGTCGAAAATGCTGCAATTTTCTCTCTGACAGTAATGGAGACTTGCTTGCCTACAGGTGACCATTTATACAGGGTACTTTATGTTTTCTTAGGGAAGCTGGGCAGCAAAGGCTGCATTTCTGTTTGAACCTCCTTCATATGCTCTGTTCAGCCAGATTTCTAAAAGGAGGAGAGATTGCACCTCTCATGGATGCTCCCACTGTCTGGGATAGTGCCTGGGACTGGCTGGGGATGCAGGGACCAAGAGAGGTGTAAGGCATCTGGAAGAAAGCAGAAAAAAGGGTAGGGAACATGCTTGAAAACAGGAATTGACCTACTGTCAAATCTCAGAGTTTAAAGAAAAACAATTTTTCTCTGAACTCAGAAGTATCATATTCAAGTCATTCAACACCACATGAACCTGAAAGTTTGTCAAGTAGAAAGAAGGATAAGAGGAAAATCCCATCCTGCCGAGAGCACAGTGAGCAGAACAGCACTTTAAATTAAAGTTAGTCAGCAGCACTGTTTTCAGTTGTTAAAGGGCCTTTTCTTTCTGCTTTATTATTTTTTTTTTCTGACAAAGTGTAATTTAAAGACTAGGAGCCTGATGGAAGCTTTAGTGGGTTCATTTTATACACAAATAAAAAAGATCTAAAGCCTGTGTCTTACTCAAAACTTCACCACAGGCAAAATTGCAATCCATTTTCTTGGGCATAGCAATATCAGGGCTTCTACACCTCAGTGGGACCTTCCCTGAACAGTGCAGGAATCTCATCGGTTGGAGGCTGAACACCTCCTGAATAGGTGCATTCCCATGACAGCCACAAAGCATGAACTCGGATTAGTTTTAAGCTACTACCCCCCTGCCTAACATCAAGCATATATAGCATTCTAGCAAATTTACATACAACAAAATATAAATATGTCAGTTTCTCTATTGATGACACATATATTTTTCTAGGTGTCATTTTCTAGGTGATAATTGGGAGGCATGGGAGGGGTATAGTGCAGAGCAAACAATATCTTTATTTCAAACAGCAAAGGATCCCAAGACGGAGCTTTCAGTAATTCTAGGGAGTAAGATTCACTGGACTAATTCTGATAAAATTCTTCTAGATGACAAAGATTTCTGAAGATCTTTCTCTAAAACAATCTGGAAGGCACACATGCTTTCACATGGAGTGCACGTGAAAAATTACTTTTATTCAATCTTTTCTGTATAGCAGAACAATAATTTTTACTTCCTTCCATTCACCATGCATTTTGATCCAGTTTTTGTTTGAAATTTATCTTTATTGAATCCAAGAAAGTGAAATCAAATTGTTGACACAAAGTCAATAATTTATTCAAGTTCCCCCATGATCTCCAACTGCAACAGGATTTTTTTAATGGTCCTTTTTCTCCCAGAAATGACTTCATAAAATCTGTTTAGTTCAGGCCTTCTGGTCAGATTTGATGAGTTCAGTAACAGTGCTGGCAGACACCATTTTGACTGTTCAAGGCCTCTTTTCATTAGCACCATCATACGCTGATGGGCATCACCTATTAACAAGGAAACACTTTTTGAATGTGCTTATGATAAATTGCCTGGTAAAAGAGAGAAGGGACTGAGGAACTTATTTTACATCTTATCTTTAATGTGCCACAGCCTTGATGCCACATGCTGTAAGAATCAGATATCCAGATTCCCACCTATAGAAAGTCACCACACTTTGTTTATTTTATTAGTTCAATACATTTGCCGTTTTCATATGTTTCTCATCAGACCATCTTGGATTTATTAAGCTGCTCTGTTTATTTAGCAACCAGAGCTTGTGCTATGAACTTTAATCACTGAACAGAAAATGGGCAGTGTTCCCAGTCATAGGGATTGCTGAAAGGAAACTGCTTCATCTGAAAAATCTTGTTAAACAACTAGGCCAGTACTGCCATGGGGTGCACTAGTTTCATCATGAAGTACTTTTCTACCTTTCATCCACTAGTAATTCCTCACAATGTTCTAGAAAAGCTTTATACTATAGCAAATTTTTAATCTTACAGGTCCAGATGAAGAGTTTTCTTCAGGAGCAGAAAGTGTGTGTTTTTTGAATACTCATTGGGATAGAGGGAGAGTCAGTTCACCTGAATGCAGGTTTGGGATTCTAGCAATCCCTGAACTGTAGTCCCTGTGCTAAGTAAGGCTTTTCCTTTGATCTGAAAGAGGTCATTTGCCTTTTCTGACTCACTGTGTCCTCCGTAATTACTGACTGGGTAGAACCCTGAAGCTTTACGTGTAAGGTAGGTTTCACAGGGAGTTACTGAAAAAATATTACAAGTCCATGATTTCTGTGGATTGTTTGTGCTAATCTGGTTTCTTTCAACTGATGCAGAACACAGCCAGCTGGACAAGGCCCTTCTATAGCATTTTATGAGAGGAAAAAATCAAAAATATGTTCTGAAAACTTCTGAATTGCACATTGACATACAGAGAGGTGGATTGCCCTGCAGAAGTGACAGTAAACATTGCATGCAAAGGATAAATGGCATCCAAATGTCTAGGATGGCAGGATATCTGCTTCCTCTAAACTGATCCTCTACTCTTTCTTTAATGTTTTAAACAAAAAAAATTAAGAAGTCCTATTCAGAAGGTGTTTGGCAGGGCAAGGATTAGTACTTATATAGCTGATTTGTTATATTAACTTAGTATCTACTTTTTAGGGGATTAAACATTCAGCATACACTTGTTAAAATACTTTTCAAGTAGAAATTTAGCTAGATTTTTTTAAAAAATGCATAGCAACATCTAATTAACTTACAACAAACATCTGTTCTTCAGTGTGGTCTTTTATGTCTGTTGATGAGCAAAAGAAAAAGGACATGCAAGTAAGTAGAGTCAGACAAAATAAGAAGAATGAAAAATACAGGAAAGAAAAATTAATGTAAGATGAAAAAAATATTGCTACAACCCCATTGTTTACTAAGTGCCTCAAAAGCAGCAGTAAAAGGGCTCAAATAATTAGGTTGGGGGGTTCTTTTTTTGAATAAAAAGTGAGTGCCACTGGGAAATGCACAGAATTTAACTTCTTGCATAACCTGTACAGGTAACTGTTAGTTGATGTTTTACAGATAAGGGCATAAGCCGAGTGCAAGGGTTTGCCTGACAGCATCGTTGCTGGCTCTGCATTGCAGAAAGCCAGGAAAGTAGGTTAGCAGGAAGCAGCCCTGGGCCTGGCTGTGAAGTAGTGCTTGGATGTGTGCTTTGAACTGCAGCAAAACACTTTATCTGTTCTATCACTGCTCCCCTTCTCATGATACAAACACTTCTGTGAAAGACAGTACTCTCCAGGCAATAGATGTTAACCAGAAATGAGACTCTGAGTCATTACAAAAGGAATTTTATTGTCTGTCTAGTAAAGTATCATGAGCATTTTCCCTCTCACAGAGCAAGGCATAAGATGATTCAATTATTCATACTGAAAAAATAATTTCCTTTCAAGGAGTTAGAGGAACCAAGCCATTGTTGCCAGTGCAGTTTTCCCATTAACTAATTTTAAAGCTTATTGTGCAGTTTTTGGTCTGCTTGGATGGTTAAAAGCAGCTGAAGGATTAATTATTGAAAATGAAAAGTGAAAAAAAAAGGCTGCTATTTGCTGAACTTAGTTCGTTGATGAAATAGTAATTCATTTTCCTTGAATCCCATAGGGTCTTTTTCTTTTCTTTTTTTTTCCTAAGCTCTTTGTATATCTCATATTAACTTTTCCATTAAACTCGGGCTCTTTTTGCATTTTTTTTTTTGCTTAATGCTAAGGGATCATTTGTCAGCTCTTCTACCTTTTGGAGCTGTTTCTGTGCACTAAGCTCAAGATTTGTAATTACCTTTTGAGAGTTACAAACTGGAAGGACGTGAGGCAAGTGTGGCTGAGGTATCAGTTTCCTTCTTTCAGGATCTATATACTGATGTTGGAAAGTGTCTGGGAAACAGTCGCATAGTCAAAAACACAGGTTTTGGTGAAGTATCTAAATGCCTTCAATAAGATACTCAAAAATACCTCTGTTAGTCTGAACTGCTTTCTATATTTTGCTGCGCAGATTATAGGACTGTGGGAAATGCAAAAGGTGAGAAGGCTTTCAGAATGAGTAAAACAGGTTTTGGAAATAAAGCAAAGATTTTAGGTTCAGCTGCAACTGCAAAAGCCTGAAGGTAGAAGAAGATGCAATTATCTACTAAACAAGGATATTGAACAAGGGTTAGTGTTTCTAGGTTTAGCTCAGAGAAGTCTGGAAGCTGCAGAAAATATGCTTAGCAAGATAGTTAAGTTTTAAGCTTAATAATGGAATATTGTGTATTATTATAAAGCATACAAGCAAGCATTGTTTGTAACAGGTGTATGTGTGCTTTTCACTGATTAGTTAAAGTAGTTGTCTGTAAACTTTAGAAGCATGCTATTGGCAAAAAAACTTTCAAGAATGTTCTGTAGCAAAGAGACTTTGGGCTGTTGGTATGAGCTGTTGGCATGAGCTGTGTACCATCTCTTGTGTAACTGAGGCTAATGCCTGAATGAAATAATAAAAAGCTCCTGGAATATCTGCCTGCGCCCCCGTCCAGTTCACAAAGTATGCCAACAAAGGTCTAGTGCTAGAATGAAAGAGAACTTTTGCTCTAAATTTTTTATGTAAAGATTTGGTTTAGAATGTGACATATGGTGAAGTGGTGCTATGGAAGTGTCTGAATTATTAATTTCTATTTTCTGTGCTGTGTCCTTTAAAAAAAGTCAGTGTGCTCCCATCTCCTCTTTTCTCTCTTTGAAGCCCCACAACCCAGCAGTCCTGCCTTCCTAATGTCACTTATCACCCATGATTTGTTTTAATGTAACAGAGAGGAACATGCTTATGTGGAGAAGTGCTGGAAAGATGTCAAAGTGGGGGACTTTGTGCAGCTGCAGTGTAATGAGATCATCCCAGCAGATATCCTGCTGCTCTACTCCTCTGATCAGAACGGGATCTGCCACCTGGAAACTGCCAACCTCGATGGGGAGACCAACCTCAAACAGCGCCAGGTTGTGATGGGCTTCAGCAGCCAGGTGAGTCTGTGAAAACACAGCCCATGGGCATGTGGTCTCCAGCTACGGCCATTGTGCCACAGCAAAACCACTATAACATGGGATTTATTTCTGCATGGGAATTGGAAGAAAGCTCATGATCCCCTGTCAAAGCATCCGTGGGTTTCCTTATGGATTCTGTGTCTCCATTGTGGCTGATGCACCACACTTGCTTCATCGGCAGGTGGGGAAGTCGTAGCTCAACTGAGAGCTGCTCTAAGGCACACTGGGTTGGACAAATTTAAATAATGGAATCCTGTGTAGGAGTAGGTTGAGCAGTTTAATAGGAACCCAACGTAAACTAAAATTTAAAAAAAAAAAGTTATATGTTTGACACCAGTTTGTGATTCAGTTTGAATGCTTAAAATAACCTTTTTTTTTCATAGACAGTATCATTTCCTTTTTACACTTTATATTCGCGTGGCTCATGTCAGATAAACCTGATGTAAACTAGAAAATATTACTTAGGAAGAGTTGTTACATTTTCAAGTATCTTTAAAAACACAGCAGGGCAGTTTTTCAAATAACCCAGAACGAGTTTAAGGAGTCGTAGCATGTGAGGAGGAAAATTTACCTGCATTGGAATCACTCCAGCAGACAGGAAATAAAATCTCACGGGTAATTCTGGGAATTACCTTAATTAATTTAGCAATTAGTACAAGTGTCATTAGGAAGATCTTCTGGGGTTACTGATGTGTGGGGCACAGCTGACAGGGAGCAACCAGACTTATGTCTTGGTTTGAAAGACAGGTGTCTGCTAAGGAGGGCAGGAGCCTCCCTTGGAACAGAAGATGTAACCCCCTTCCCTCCAAATTGTTATAATTTTGAAATTAAGGGGCTTTCAGGCAAAGATATGAGGAGCAGGAATAACAGTTCTTTACTAATAGATATAGATATATATATAACAAGGCAAACAAACAGCAGTAACTGTGGCAGTGATACCAAACCGAGCAGAGCCAGAGCAGCCTCTCCCGGTGAGCAGGGCGGGTGCGATGTTCCCCCGCGGCTGCAGGGGGCGCTGCGGAGCGAGCTCGGCACCACGCGGTGATGGCGGAGGGGAAGTCACTGCACAGACCCTGTGAGGGCAGAGGGACCTCGGGAACAGCAGGCTGGAGCAGGAGAGATGGATCCAAATCCCGCGTTGTGGATGAGATGTACCAAACTCCGGAGCTGCAGCAGGACCTCCGGACGTCTCGGCAGGCAGGAGGTGCCGCGGCTACAGTGTAGCAAAAAGCTCACAGCAGCAGCAGCGGCAGAAAGCAGCGGCAGCAGCAGAGGAGCGGCGAGCAGCACGGCCTCTGTCTCTCCCCCCCGGATGCCAAGGCACCACGAGCCAGGCTGTGCCTGCTTCCCCCCCAGTTCCAATCTCGCACAGCCTCTCTGCCCAGTGAGAAGCTCCAGGCACAGAGGGCAGCTGGCTGGGCCCTCCCCTGTGGCCAGTCCCCTTTATTTCCCTTAAGTGCCCAGCAATTTGTTCCTTAGCAACAAGACATGGGGAAAAATTCCTTTAGGAAAAAAAAAAGAAAAGAAAGAACGGGGAACTTCTAAAACCCCAACAACTTATTAAATAAAAGCACACCATTTCCGTGGCTGGTTGGGATCAGGTGCTGTAGTGCAATGTTACTTGCTTTCTGTTCAAATGGAAATCACTTTGCAAAGACAGTTAAGGATTTTCTCATATTGTGGATGCCATAGCACATAGCACAGTCCTTTTCCAGTGCCTTCCAGTGACGATTAGGGAGAGGTTTTGTTCCCGAGAAGCACTGGAAATTTTTAATATGTAGAGATTTAGCAGGAAAACAGTAAACTGGCCACTTGGCATTTTTTTTAATTCTGCATTTTGGTCATTTAGTCCTAATATACATGTTAGGTTTTCTATTTTTGCTTTTAGAGGAGAACACGGTCATCTACCATTACACAAAATGCAAACTTTTGCCTCAGTTGTTCATAATATGAGGAAGTCTTCCTTTACATGAGAAAATAACCATGTGATAAATTATGCCCCAGACTGCCTATTCATGGTGATTTTCTTTAGAATTTGAGTTGTCATTGAGATAAACTGTATGCCTGGGAGTGTCCATACTTAAGAACTCCTGTTACATTAACAGAGTGGAATGCAGTTCTGGCCATGCTGACAGCCAGTGTTCAGGAAGGTCAGAGCTGACACAGCCACCTGTATCACCCTGTTATTGTGGTGTGTTTGTGTAAACAGTGCATTGGAAAAAAAACCCCAGTGTATGAAGTATCACACATGCAGGTTTTAGTGTGCCAACTTCTTCCTTGTTCTTTGAGCTTTGCTTAGTCCTGTGATTTATTAATAAAATTCTATCCGATAAAATTCCATCTAGAAAGTGACTCTTTAAACAGGGAGGAAATACATGTGAACTGGGGTTAGTTCTTCAGTTTAGGATGCAAGAAAGGTGGAGAAAGAGTATTTACAAGAGCATGGAGGGACAGGACAGGCTTCAAACTGACAGAGAGTAGGTTTAGATGAGATAGTAGGATGAAATTTTTCCCTTAGAGGGGGGTGAAGCCCTGGCACAGGTTGCCCAGAGAAGTTTTGAGTGCCCCATTCCTGGAGTGTCCAAGGCCAGGTTAAACTGGGCTTGGAACAACCTGGTCTAGTGGAAGGTGTCTCATCCATGGGAGGGGATGTAACAAAGTGAACTTTAAGGTCCCTTCCAAACCAAACCATTCAGTGAAATCTGTGATATGCTTAGGAATATTGAACACAGCTATCTGTAAAATACTGAGAGAAAGGATTATTATTTTTTTGCCTTTTTTGAAATTTTTAAACTTGACTTTTCAAACATAAAATTGTTGCCATCAAAAGAGAAAAAAATTGAGAGAGGAACTGTTCTACTTTACCCCTGTTTATCTAGAAGCCTATTAGTTTTCTTTTTTAGCAATGAACATTCCTGTTCTCCTGTTGTACAAATACTTCTAGCTAAACCAGATATGAACTGATTGTCCTGTTAAGTTCACCGAGTTGAACAAGATTCAGTAGAGGTGAAAATTCTCTCTTAACAGACATACTAAAAATACTCACCCACATTGGTCAGAAGGTATGCAAAATGCCTTTATTCCTGAAGCTTATATACTTCCTCCAACAATTTTTTATCATATTTTCTACTTTTTTGTACTTATATATATGTATATAGTGAAATAAAAAGAATATTTGTATTGTTTATGAAAAAAAGAAGAGAGAGAAAATAATGTAATAATTAAAGCACAGTGCTTGCTGTAGGAAAAGGAGGCCCACCAGAAGACTTTATTTCCAGCTTTCCTAACAGAGGATTTTGTATTAAGTGAACTTCAGTTCTTTTAAAAATCCTATGGCACAGAAATAATTATTATTTTTCACATTTCTCACATTCCATTTTTATTACATTTTCTTAATCAAAAATCAAACTTCTGTGTATTTTTCAGTTAAGACTAAATCACCACTTATGGCAGTCAAGTACCTCTCATGCTGTCTGCTTTTCTGGACTGCTTCATGCAGTCCAAACCCCAAGCCATTTCCCTGAACACTGGGGAACTCAAGTAAAATCATGTTCAACTCCAAACCCTGCATGAGTGAGCACTAAGCCTGAAAAGCTTTGTCTCATTTTGTCTCTCCTAGCAGCATGGGCTTTTTTCTTCTGCCTTCCCTCTTCTGGATTTGTTAATTCATTTGTTAATTCATAGGGTTGGGTGGTGGGGGTTTTATGCTTAATCTTGCTTTTAGTTTTATTTGATTATAATACATTCATTCAAATGTGTGGTCTCTTTACGATTATATCATCCTTGCCAGTGACATAAGTTTTCTAGCATAATCAAAAATCCTGTTAAATCCTGAAATTATTTTCATTTGAGCTTGCTCTTGGTTGACTACTGTTTTTCTTTTATAAGTAACCTGAATATTTTATAGAATTATAAAATCCCAGAATGGTTTGGGCTGGAAAGAACATTAAAATTCATCTCATTCTAACCCCCTGCCAAGGGCAGGGACACCTTCCACTATCCCAGGTTGCCCAAAGCCCAACCTGGCCTTGAACCCTTCCAGAGATGGGACAGCCACAATTGTGGGCGACCTCTGCCAACGCCTCACCACTCCCATAGGGAAGGATTTCTTCCTAACATTTCATGTAATTCTACTCTCTTTCTTATAATAACTTTAAATGAACAGATGTTTTCACTAATTGGCATCTGTGATGTCTTGTCCAATACACAGTGTTTTCTTCACTAAATTTAACCAGTTGTTATTCCAAGAGGGGGAAATACTTAACCCTTTTGAAGCTTTGCATCAGGCTGAATGAACTAAAATGACTGTGTGTCTCCTTCTAGAGCAAGTGCTCCAGCCCTGGTGGTCTAAATTGAGCTTCTCTTAGTGTTTAACATTTCGAGTACTCATTGAGTTTGTCACTCTCAGTGTGTTTTCTCTTGCAGGATACTGTATTTGAACCCGAATTTTTCCAAAACACCATCATCTGTGAAGTGCCAAACAATGATCTCAATAAATTCAAAGGTTACATGTAAGTACTTGTTATCAATAAATACATTTTGGATCTGTACTTTGATATTACTCTTGGAGGAACCAGATGGAAGGAACATATTTTGAGGAAATTGATGGTTGTCACTATGATCTATTTCCAGATTCAGAAGTCAGCATAAAATGTAGACTTGGACTCTGTTTTGTGGCAAGGCTTGGCCTTGCATTTGCAGTTGTTTCATACAAATTATTTTCACAAAGCTGCAGCTCTCTTCAAAACTTAGACATAAGCTCATTTACATTTGACCTGATGGTTAGACCAAGCTAGATTTTAGATAAATCCTTCCAATTGTTTAAAGTTATCCAGCTGCATGGCTCTAGTTTCTTCATCTTTACAGCCACAGGGTAAAGGTGTCCAAGATCTAATAAACAATCCAAATTTTCTTATTATTAAGAAGGTAAAAAAAGCAAATATGCATGCAAAATACTATTGAACCAATGCATTATACTACTATAAAAAAGTAGGGTGGGTTTCTTTTTTGTCTTTCTTCATTAAATAATTCTGGCACAGGCATAACAGCAAATTCAACAGATTTAACCCCATTCATGAATTATAAGGCCAATTTCTATGTCATGGTTCACGTCCTAAAATTTATTTACCCTCTAATACAGAGCAGCCTTTCCCAAGGCCCTCTTCAGAGCAGTAATTAGTCCATGTTGATTCCCACATTACAGCAGAGAATTGTTCAAAATATCTATTGCCCCAGACCAGATGCACACCCCATTATTATGCAAATAATTTGTTTTGGTTTGAGACAAATTCAAAGGAGAGTATATTTTGATGGAAAGCAGGTCATAGGTACTTGTGTACTTGTACTCGCTGCAGAGAGAGAGAGAGAAAGAAAAAAAAAACCTGCTACTAACACTCCATGTAGCAGTGGTAGCATAGTGGGTAGAGGGAATTTTTGCTTTAAACATCTACTCCAGTACTGGTAATCAGGGTGCCAGGAGGAGTTGTGTTTTAGTGCCGATTACTTCTGAGGCAGCTTGGACTTTTTTATAGGCAGCTAAGATTTCTTTTTCTGTTGGGGTGTAGTTGGCTTCTGACTCTCTGTAGCTTCGACTCCAGAATCCCAGTGGTCGGCCCCGAGTCTCAATAGAAATTTTTTGCTAAAGACTTTAGGACAGACCGTGGCTCTCGGCTGCAGAGTAGAGCATGTTTTTTACTTTCGGTCCTGTCCTGACTGGGCTAAGGGCTACTGCATGAGCAATCTCTTGTTTGATCTGGATGAAAGCTTGCTGCTGTTCAGGGCCCCAGTGGAAGGTGTTTCTCTTGCGGGTAACTAAGTAAAGAGGACTCACAATCTGGTTGTACTCAGGAATATGCATTCTCTAAAAGCTTATCGCACTTAGGAAAGCTTGTGGGGTTTTTTTGTTGGTTGGTGGAGATATTGTTGTAATTTTGTTGATGACTGCAGTAGGAATCTGATGCTGTCTATCTTGCCACTTTACTTTCAGAAACTGGATTTTTTGAGCAGGTCTTTTGACTTTGCTTTTTTTGATGGCAAAACTGGCTTCTAGGAGAATCTGGATGATTCTCTTTTTTCAAACACTTTTGCTGCGGTGTTTCTTCACACAATGATATCATCAATATACTGTAGATGTTCTGGAGCCTCACTCTTTTCTAGTGCAGTCTGGATCAGTCCATGGCAGATGGTGGGACTGTGCTTCTGCTCTTGGGGCAGTCGGTTCCAGGTGTACTGCATATGCCCCTCTATGTAAACGTAAACTGAGGCCTGCACTCTGCTGCCAGAGGAATGGAGAAAAATGCATTTGCAATGTTAATAGTGGCATACTACTTTGCTGCTTTGGACTCTAACTTGTACTGGAGTTTCAGCATGTCTGGCACAGCAGCGCTCAGCGGTGGAGTCACTTCATTCAAGGCACGATAGTCTACTGTCAATTTCTATTCTCTTTCGGATTTGCACACAGGCTAGTTGGGGCTGTTGAAGGGTGAGTGGGTTTTGCTAATTACTTTTTGGCTCTCTAACTCATGGATTATCTTATGGATGGGAATCACAGCGTCTCGAGTTGTTTGATACTGCCAACGATGCACTGTTGAGGTAGCAATTGGTACTTGTTGTTCTTTTCTTTTTAGAAGGCCAATTGCAGATGGGTTTTTTGATAATCTAGGCAAGGTATTTAATTGCCTAATGCCCATTGTCTCTACAGCAGCTATTTCAAAGACCCCAAAAGACTCAAGTAAACGTTTGAAATTGAAAGAAAGTGAAAAGGAAAAAAAACCCATTTATTTAACAAAACAACAAAACACACAGGAAAAAAACAATAATTCTCAATAATAACAAAAATTTTTCACTGCTGAGAGAGAGAGAGAAAAAAAAAACTTTNAAAAAGAAAAAACAAAAACGAAAATTACTAAAAAACAAAAAAAAGTGCTTCGTCCTCTGTCTGCCACCGCAGCCTAACTTTAAAAAATTGTTTTAAAAAAAAAGTTCTTCTAGCTGGTTTTTTTCTCTCTCCCCTCTTAAACTCAATTTAAAAACACAAAAAAACCCATAAAATTCATTTTTCTAAATATAAACAAACAATATGAAATAAACTCCAAAACAAAAGTTACTCCAAAACATAATTTTACTGCATGAAGGTACCAGCATCCTCATCCATGCCTCAGCTTTGCTAAGTTTAAGAGACAAACTAAGAGTTAATGGCTCTGCAAGAAGCAGTGAGAGTGTTGTTCCTGGAGGCAAATGGCTGGATCTCTGACAAAGTAAACCAGAGTTCTCTCCCGTTAGCACTGACTGTGTCTAGTCTGGCTTGGAGGTTGTGTCTATTTAAGAATGGTGCCTCTAATAGCAATGCCATTTTCTCCTTTGCTGCAACATCTTACAAGGGAAAAAGATGTCAAATTTGTATTGATTGCTGGCTGTGACTGTTGGCTTCAGGGACCAGTGGGTATAATCTAAATTGAAGCTATCCTTCCAATAGAGCAAAGAGCACTGAACTTATAGAACTGTACGAGGTATGTCACAAGAAAACACACACAAAAATACACACCCACCCTTAGGACCCAGGACTGACTTCAAAATATTCAACTTTCAACTGAAAGTCTGTAACAGAAATCTCTTTGATGAATGCCTATGATCTCACCTGCTTGATGGAACACGGAATTAGCTGCCTTTCTCTCCCCACTTCAGAGATAGAAGAACTAGTTTTCTGGGAAAAATTACTTACAAAGAGTTAGTGGAGTTTCTGTCTTTGTTCTGCTGAGATTTGAGTTATTTTATAAACACAAATTACTTGGAGCTGGCTACCTTTTTCTCCAAGAATCCTTAATAAATTATTGAGGTTCTATTACCTTGCTATAAAATGGCGGGATTGCTCTGTGCTAAAAATGATAGAAAATAACTTAGTGACATCCATCTGACATACCTGATCACAGAAAATTCTGTTCGAGGGGATGGAAGAAGACTTCTATTAAATGAGTTCCGCAAGGCTGAATTTAGATTCCAAGACAAAAGATTTCTGGCATTGTTTTTACAATTCTGCCATCTGTAGGTTGTTGGCACCTGCACATTTTCCCTTGTCTAGTTTAAGTCATGTAATCATGTGCAGCTGCACTTAGACATAGGACCGTGTACTTAGCCCTGATATAACACCTAGCCTTGCCCTTCATTTGAGAGATGGGACCGTTTACTGGTAAATGAAATGCAAAATATCAAATAGAAAGTAGAGAGAGATTATTATACTAAGGGGAAAAAAAAATCTTTTCTCACTCTGATGTTTACATAAAAAAACAAGACAAAGTGTCTGAAATAGAATCTCTCAGCTTCAGGTAAAGATCTCAGGAGGAACCTACTAGTGTAAAATAAAAGCTAGGGTAGGGATAAGTGTGTGCCATTAATTTTCAGAGGCAAGTGACAAATCACCTGACTGATGGAGCACTGACCTTATGGTTTTCATCAGTTCGTTCTCAAGCAGAAGGATCTGGTGTGTGATAGGGCATCTTTAGCCAGGGTCAAATGTCTTCCATCAAGGATGAGAATGAGGAAGAGCTCCTCAGCCTGAAGAATGCTTGAGTGAACTGAGATTCACAAAGACCTTTGGTGGGTGACGGAGTACCAGAGGCTCTTGCAGGGTGTAGATGTATTCATCTGAACTGCTGCTTATCTTTCTAAAAAAAAAATTGTCTATAAGAAGTTACAAAATTACTCGTTTTCTTTCATAAGATACTGAATCTGCCAGATAAGGTTCCAAGTGAAAGCCAAACTTGCTTTGTATTGGCATCATGACACACACTGTGCACATGGTCTTTAAAATAAAGACTTAGACTTCTCTGTAACTTTTTCCTAAATTCTTCCTTGAAACTGAGGGAAATAAAAGCAAAATAAGGCCTTCAAAGTTAATTGATTTCAACTTGAAACAAACATGAGCAAAAAAGATTTTGTTTAACACTCCATTAGAACAGAAAAATTAATTGCTCTATTTGATTTTATGTCTTCTAGGGAAAAGCCAAACCATGAACGGGTAGGTTTAAACACTGAAAACCTCTTGCTTCGTGGATGTACCATCAGAAATACTGAGGCTGCAGTAGGAATTGTTATATATGCAGGTAAGACATACTTTTCATTTAGGTTAACTGAGAATTTCCCTGTAAATATCCTTAAAGATACAAGTATAATCTAATACTGCAATACAATTTGACATTTTCTTTTAAAAACTGGTAGTGCACAGAAAAAGTATATCTTTTTTTTTAAGTTATTTCTCATCCATCTCCAAAGCCAGCAAGTCTTGCACTGGGTCTTTGGCAAGCGACAGTATCCTTGTGCATGTCAAATATCTGGTAAAAATACCCAGAGAAGTAAAAAATTGCTAAGGTGTATGTAACCTTCAGCTCTGGCTATACTACTAATTCCATCTGTCATAAAATCTACGCAGCTGTCCTAAGGGAGGTCTCACTAGCTCTTCGGGGTAGAAACTGGAGCAGATGGAGATCTAATTAAAAAAAAAAAAAAAGTCTGTGAGAATATCATTTGTCCATTCAAACAGTGCCAGAGCACTCAGGAGGCAGTGTGGCAGCAGCTGGAGGTGACAGAAAAGGCAGCAGCAGCAGCACAGGTTTGTGCTGACACAGACATAGTGTGTCTGTGCAACCATGAATTTCATGCAGGAGACACATGGACAAAGAAAGATGGTGTCAGTGCCCAGATCAAATGCAGCGGTGCCAGGTTCAGCAGTAGGTCAGTTCATCTGTTTGTCAGCATCTTTTACCTTTGGAGTTTTATCATTGCTTTTACTTTGTGAGCATGATTTGTCATTGGCTTTGCCAGCTGTGCCCTCTTCAGCATCAGATAGTGTATCAGCTACCCTCTTATTTGTAGATTAAATAAAAATCAATTCAAACCCAACAATTAATCCTATTAGCTATTACTCTGTTTCCAGTACAGTTATATTAACTATTTTATGCCTAATCAGTAGCAAGGGGTTCAACGTTGAGCCACCTAAGAGAAAAGAGAAGTCACATGTTTACAAGAGTCAAGTAGATGAGATTAGTCTCCACAGCCTGGAACAATTTACGTGAAAACAGACGTGTTTATTTCACTACTACACAACTAGACTTTAAATGTCTGTAGCTCCAAGGTAGCTTTGCCTCTGTAGGTCTTTCATTGTGTGTCTCTCTGAACACCACATGCAAGGGTAGTGCCCACCAGGCAGAGGAGGGGAGCCAGACCCAAGCTCAGCAAACTTTTTTTTTTCCAAAGCAGGAACTACATAAAAATCTCATTATCTCAGGATCATTTCCGATATAATTGGAGTAATATATCTTCCCTTCTCCTATTGCAGTTCCTAATTTTTTTCTGTTTAGTTCAGATTTCCCAGTATGTTCCCTTCACCACCAGCAGAGATCCTAATGTTGCTTAAGCTGCCAGTAGCAAAGGTTGAGTTTTAAAGTTATTCCCAATACATGGTGGTTTTCATATGAGTAAGCCTACAAATCAATTTCCAACTGAGTTCTTTTTGTTAATATCACCATAAAAGTTTATTCTTTTTTTTCTACGATTAGACTGGTTTCAGTCAGTATCAACTTCATTTCTTGGGTTCTTTGACATTGATTGTACTCTGGCTTTTAATCATGGTCTGGTGACCTTTTCTGAACAATCAAGATCAGTCACATAATAAGATAGCACACTTTCCATTTTTATAACTCTATTAGTCCTCAAACTTTCTTTCTAATGGAAGCCTTTGTGAGGAGTACATCCATCACTTAGTGTGATTGCTTGGTCTGTGCAGTTCTCATCTGACCTGAGGATTGTTATACTTTTCATGGCTACCCAAATTGTTCTACACAAAGCAATAGCACTAAAGCACAAAAACTTCATTACAGAGTGACAGCCAATGTAGTTTTCTCATTGTGATTGGGACTGCAGTAAGAATTATATGCTTTTCTTATACTAAAGTACCAGAAAGAAGTTTTAGATGAGCACATCAGCAACTAGAAATAGAGACAAGGTACCATTGAGGTGGTGGGTGAGGTGCTGTGCTGGGTGGGTGTGTTTCACAGCATAGGAAATTGTGAGGATTAGAGGAGAAAAAAGCAGTTTATTCCTCATATTTCTGATTTTCTGTTCCTTACAAGGTGATAACTGTGTTACATTAGTATCCTTTTCCTGATGGTCACCTGAATTGGAAAGGAAAGGTCGAACTGATATTTGGAAAGAAGCTCTTCGCTATTTCCCCTTGATTGAAATAAATTCGTCAACATTTCCTTGAGGATTTTCTGGGAGGGATTAGAGGGCTTTGGCTTGTTTTCAACACCAAGAATTCCATTATGCCTGACACAAAAGAAACTGAGAAAGAAGAGTCATACAGCTGCTGGAGGAACAGAAATACAAGCAGCAGTGCCCTCCCCTTCAGAGTAGCTCAGTGGTTAGATAATTTGTTCACCAAAGGGAAGGCTTAAGTTTGTTCTCAGTCCTGCCTGTGAACACACATCTCCTGCTTCACAAGCTGTACACTGAATACCTGCCTAAGTGTAACAAGTGGGTTTGTACTTATGTGTTGAGTTGGAAGGGCAGGGACACCACTAGTATAAACTGGTCCTACTGCCACAGCTCCAGGTTGTGTAAATAGTTACATATTCATTGGAGTACTAAGTAAGGAGCATCAGGTCTTGAGTGAATGTCCTGAACATCAGGCTGGAGAGTAATTTTCTCTCTAGCTCTCTTCTTAATTAATAACCTTTGATGTAAACCTGGAATGAATCCAGCAGGTGTGACTGAACTGCACCTATCTTCCAGCTTTTGGGTTAAATCACTTCCCTACAGAAAGCTAAAATGCAACCTGGAAAACAGTCCTTGTCACACACATCATACACATACAAATGAAAATGAAATACAAGTCTGCAGGGAAAAGGGCTCTAGAAATAAACCTAAAAGATATGGGGTTTTATACATTAAAATATATATAATATAAATAAATATAAATAATAATATATAATATAAATAAATACATAATATAAATAATATAATATAGAAATATAGAAATATATCTATTTTTATACTATATAAAGATATGGGTTTTTAAACATAAAATATATGTTTTTATTAAATAAACATAAAAGAAATATTTAATATAGCAACAGATAGTTTCCAGATATCTCGGTTGTGGAGCTACAGTTTAGATAATATTAAAACTGAAAAAGTAATTTCTGCATCTTGACTTCTTACAGCACTCCTCTTTTTCCATTATTAGTATAGCAGTTCAATTCTAATTCACTAAGTTTAGGGACTGAGGGTTCTTTTATTCTTCATCCTACTGTTTTGTCAGCACTTTACAAACAAATAGTGACAAGCTTATTATTAGTGGTTTTCCACTGATTTTTTGAATTTTATTTAATATACAATATGTACCTAGTGGCTTTTAAATCACTGCTGAAAAATATTCAAAAGTAGATTTCAGGAATCTGTATAGAACCTAAACAATTTTTTCGTAAAATGCAAAAATATAATACTATTGTTGATTATCCTTTTCTTCTCATGGATATTTGGCTTTGAATATTTATATAAGCCTTATGATCTTACTAAATCTGCTATAATCAGGACAAGAAACGTGTATGACAGTTGAAACCTGTGATATAATGGAGGTCTTTGGTAAACTTCAAGATTTAGACTGCGATGTATTCAGTCAAATAGGAAGATGAACAAGAAAAGTTTATCCCCCTCTTGTTTTGGGAGAGAATACTTTTAAAAAAACAAAACCAAAATACAAAATATTACATAAATGATGATATTCATTTGTATTTTGAAGGTCATGAAACAAAGGCGATGCTAAATAACAGCGGTCCTCGTTACAAGCGCAGCAGAATAGAGCGACGGATGAATATGGATATTTTCTTATGTGTGGGACTCCTGTTTGTGATGTGCCTTGTTGGAGCTGTAGGTATGAAGCACTGACAAAAATCTTTTTCCTAAATGGTGATTAAAATTGATTGTAGACATGAGTGAAATCTAGAGCAGAATGATTTTGGGGTCTTTAGGCTCCTTGGTCTTTCCAATGGATGAGTTAAAATGGCAGATCTGAGCAATTCAGATGAAGAAAACCCACCCATGGCTATAAATGTTTCAGATAAGACTCAGCCCCACCATGGTATAATACATAAAAAGCAAAAGAAAGCCATTCTGTGACTGCATTGTAGGAATTGATATTTGCCATCTGAGATCTTCCTTCCTTCCTGAGCCCTTCCTGAAGGAGTATTTGTTACTTGTGCATAAGAGAAAGAGTAAAATGATTTTGCTTTAGTTTTATTTCAGTAGTGTCTTCCTCTAATATGTTTGGGAGTGATATTAGACAGAGACACACAATTTAGAACACGATATTCATTCAGTTTACATCCTTCCCTGGCTTCCGTCCTTCTCACAGCCCCTTTACATCAGGCTGTGAGATGGAATAATTGCTTATGTTGGAGTAGCCTGCATTTTTCTGGGGTTCTTGCAGGTGAGCACATGTGAATTTAGTAACTGGTGTTAACTGACTGGAGTTTACTGGATTGCTAATCACAAAAAGATCATCTTGGCTTCATCTAAGAACCTGCTTGCCTTCTAACACTGATTACATTCTGTCCCAGGCAGGCCAGAATTAATAGAATCTCATCATTCTAAGCAAAGAACAAAGTTTTAAGTCTTCTGACTTTTGAATGAGGCAATGATTTAAGGAGATAACAGGGGCTCCGATGAGCCCCTTTTTCTTCTCATTCATTTTGTTTCAGTGATAACTTGCGTAGTGCTATTCTGATTTAGCAACAGTCAAATCAAGTTTTCTTGTGTCTGCCCTGGAGGTATGTGATGTGGCAAAGCAGTCAGTCATCAGTATATTACCATGAGAAGTAAGGGCCATCCAAAACAGATGAACAATTGAACTGACTTAATCACTTCTTTACTTTTACTGCTTCGTGTTGCAGTGGGCCTTTTTGGCACCAAAATGGGATTTCAGTTTGACAGCTGAGCTCTGTCTGAGGAAGAGATTTTACTTTCCCTGTTCCCTGGCTGCTGTCATGTGGATTTAGAGACTTGTCTTTATTTGGTGTGTAGGGGCACTTCAGTAATAAAATCCTTCAATCTAAGGTTTAAAGAAGTCTCAGATGAAAAAAATCAGCATTTTACCAATAATTTATCTGCTCAGGTTAAAAAAAAAAAAATCGTAGTCTAAGTGAAACATATAAAAGAAGAAAAAGTCCATCAGCTTTCATCCATCCAAAATGTCCAGAAGCTGTACCATGAGTTCTTGCTTTGCAGCCTCATCTGAATGTAGAGTTCTAGGAAGTATCACTTGGTGGATCAGTTCTCAGGATTGTTCTTGCATACAGTGATAAATTGGGGTAAGAAGTTGATTGTAGAGCCGAGTCGTCTTTATTCAGACATAACCATGGTCTGAAGCAGCCACAGAGCATTGCTGAAATAATTTGAATATTTTTGGCAGCATTTCAGTAGGCAGATTCTGCAAAACAACTGCTTGATTAACTGGTGCTAATGGAAGTTTTATTGGAGCTGGATATGCTAAGTGGACTGATAGAAGTTTTTGGCATCTGGACAAATGATGCAACGAGGGAAACCAAGATGTTTGCCTTATCTCTGTGGGATGTTTCTGATGCTGTAAATTTAGTAACATTCTTGACAAAAGTTTATTTCAGTAACGACAGTATGGAAAGTGGTAAAACAATTCTGATGGGATGTTGTTAAGTCTTGGAACAGATGCTTTGTTGTAGCAGTGCAATATCCACTGGTGTTTAAAACACAGAGGAAGAAGAAGTTTGGAATATGATTTAATTGAAGGAATGTAAAGATGAGTTGCCCAGACAGAATTTAGAAGGTTTGTCAACTCTTAACAAAGACAGATTGAAATCAAGAATGGTCAGGGAGAATAAGAAATATTTTAGTTTGTCTACATACAAAGGTTCTAAGGTTTATTTCTGTGAGAGAAAAGACAGTCTTCAGCACTGAGGATTTTTATGGGTAGGTGATAGAGATAGTGTCTTCCAGCAGGAAAACTTAGAACGAGATCTGTGCAGAGCTAAGAACTATGGAGAACACCTGCTGAAGCAGAGGTGAATGAAAATATCCCTGAATATTTCTCTCTAGCATATCAATTATGTGCCTGTGCTACAGAGCTCTGCAAGTGCTTTGCATTCTCCAAAATATTTGCAGCATTCCTTGGGGAACATTATTTTGGAAGTGCTCTCTCTATTTTATTACCAGAGCAGTCCATATCTGCACATTTCAGAAGCTTTGTCACTTGCTCCGCTGCTCAGCTGATTTCAATCTCGTATCTCATTCTTACAGGGCATGGCATTTGGACAGGAAACTTTTGGGAGCACCCGCCTTATGATGCTCCAGATGGGAATGGCAATTTTGTGTCTCCAGTTCTTGCTGGTTTCTACATGTTCTTGACAATGATAATCTTGTTGCAGGTAAAAGACAAAAAGCTCTCTGTTACCTCCAAGGAAGAAGCTACTCAAAATTGAGTATAATCACTAATAAACAATCAATATCAACTAATAGCTGTGCAGTGCCTTCTTAATTCTATTTGAAAATATTGCTAGGAGTGTTTCAAATCGTCTAAGTGTGAAATAATGGTTCTTTTTTTTTTTCTTTTTCTTTCTAGCTGCATTTTTTTTTCTTGCTATTGAAACCCCACAAGGATATAGATAGGAAACACATGTATAATATCTCTAACTCAGAATATCTAGACGATGCAATAAAGAGGATGTTTATATCCAAAAGTCAACGCTTTTTTTCTGCCTATATCCGGAATTCCAAACTAAGAATCCCACTTAATATCTCCCCTGAACTATTATTCATCAGTCCTATAATAATGTCTATAGGAGGAACCATTTATTTGGAAATCATTAGTATACCTCTGCCAGGACATTGCTGGTAGAAAGCAGCAAAATTTGTCTCACCGCTCACTGAGAATTTAAACTCTCTTTCAGATTTTAATCCCCATTTCTCTTTATGTGTCAATTGAGTTGGTCAAGTTGAGCCAAGTCTTCTTAATTCACAATGACATTGACCTGTATGATGAAGAAGCAGATTTGCCCATCCAGTGCCGTGCCCTAACTATTACTGAAGACCTCGGACAAATCCAGTATATCTTCTCAGACAAAACTGGGACACTAACAGAAAACAAAATGGTATTCCGACGCTGTACTGTTGATGGAATCGAGTTTTCCCATCAGGAAAATGGTGAGAGACACTTTTTATACTTGGGTTTTTTTTGTCCAAGCAATTCAATATTACTGATTTAAATATTAATACTTAAACCTAGTGAGCCCTCTGATTAAATCTAGAGCCCTGTGGATTAGTGACTATTTTGCGAGGGACTGCTGTTACAAAGATTTACAAAAGTGAAGGTGTTTTAAATAATTCAGAAGTCACACGGGAAAGATTTTCCAGATCCTTCTGAGGGCATCTCCAGGATTTGCCCTGCATTGAATATCCACTCAAGCACATAAAAGGAACATTTTCTCTTTTATTTCTTAATGAACAAGAAGACAACCTTTTATAAGCTCACAAACTGATATTAGTTAGTATTTAAACTCAGTGGGTCCAAAAGTAATTGCCATTACTTCTGATATGAAAAATACAGGCACCCTTTTCTGGCTGCAGGCCAGATCTGAAGGATCTTGGCAATCAGTGGTCTGAATTCAGGGGTCTGACTCAGGCTCCTTCTTCGTCATTACTTTCGTGCTCTATGTAGTAGAAAGAATCCTGTTAAAATGGCAAACAGCTGCCAAAGAGATGTTTGTGTTCTGTGACTGAAAATATTAGCAAATTTGTGAATTATTATTGCCATCTTTTCTTGTTCCAACTACAAAAAGCAGCTGAAGAGGAAAAACATTAACAGAAACCCATAAAAGTGACTTATCACTTTGAAAACACATTTTTACTTTCTTGCAATGATAACGGTAGCAGCATTTGCCAGAAACTGCAGTGGACAGTGAAATTTATCTGGTGCTGGCTTTTGAAACATTTTGGCTTTGGTTTAGTTTGTTTCAGGTTTTTTAACTGATCAATGAATTCCTCCTAAATAATGGAAAAGAGGTAAGGTTGCATTTTTCTTTTACAGCCAGGCGCCTGAAAACACACAAAGAGTTGGATTTACACAATGAGGACTTTGCAAAACTGCAACATTTCACTCTTCCTCACACGAATCTTCAGAGACCAGCCACTTACAAGCACAATACCATGAGACCTTTGAGAAGGAGCCAGAGCGCCCGGGCACCTTTTCAGGGGCACACAAGGAACAAGTCAGTTGGTCGACGCGACAGCAACCAGTCTCAAGTGGCTTTCAGCAGCCCCATTGTGAGTACCAACAGACTGAACTGATACCTTCTAAGTTATCCCTTCTATTGCATCTGGTGATGGAGAAATCCAAGCCTTTTCAGAGGGGAAGACAAAGAATCTGAGTCCTCAATAAGAGCATGCAGGCTTGCAGTCAGGGAGGATTAGAATCAGTTCAAATTTAGGTCTGAAACATCCCAAATTGACACACAGCCTAATTAAAGTCAGACTGTTCTGCTCTTCTTGAAAGTTTTTTGACATTTCAGACAACACTTTTTTGAACACTAAGAGAAGGTAATACACTTTCCAAATTAGATTTCTAATTAAAATTAAAGGCCTGGAAAATAACGTGCAAATCTTGATTTTAAAAAAAGGCCAATAAGTGCACCATTTCCAGAACTTTATTTTCTGCAGGTGTTATAAGATCCTACTTACCTCCTTCAATTCCACTATCATGTAGTAGATACTACTCAGAACTCCTGCTTTTCTTGGAATATGGGAGTTCTGTCAGTTGGTATCCTCGCATATTCCAGCACAAACCTCATGAGCTGCTGAGAATGTTTCCGTGGATTCTTGAGAATCCATGAGTCATGACTTCTGAGAACTTCTTGTAGGTAATGACTTTTGAACAGTGATAAAGAAATTTCTTGCCAATATATTTTCCAATTATGTTTTTTACTGCCAGGCCTTTTCTTTTTCTTCTATAAATAAACTTTTTTTTAATTCACTGTAAAGCAATATCTGAGGAACTAGTATCAAATACCTCTTTTGCAGAAAAAGATTCAGCTGCTGTCATGGAAACAATCAGCCTTAGCTCCTCATAGGTGTCACACTGTCTGGATAAATTGTTTAACTCCCTATGACAATTGTGAAGATGTGGTAAAAATAGAGACATTTAGATATTTCACAGAGCCTGCCCTGTATGATGTCCTTTAAAATGACATAGTAGTATCCTTCTCTACCAACTGAGCCAATTCCTTATTAATAAAATGGGGATAATAATTTTTTCGGAGTCTCTATGGTTCCTGCCCTTTGGAACTTACATCACCTCCTCTGATGCATTTTAACTGTGCACAAATCTGCAGCATCCTGAGTATTCCTGGCATACAGAGAGTGTTGTAAGCCTGTATGTCAGCAGACAGAGCTTCGTAAGAGAAATACGGAAATCTGTTTTTCAACAATGGAACATGATAGAGAATTAACATTTATTCTCTCTACTTTTTAGTGTTCTTATGAATTAAGAGTGACAGTACATTTCCTCCTAGATTTAGTAGTTCGAATAAGTAGTGCTTTGCTATTGGAAGCAGAATGAAGAATGAAGATTTCCATTGTCCTATGGTCATCAGGTTTTCATTCCATCAAGTAGAAGAACTGCTATCAAGTTAATGAGGAAACCATCGAAACTGAATGGCACTAGACATTTTATATCAACATTTTCACTATCAAAATTGTTAACATTCAAAAGGTGGCAAATTTAAGTGATCATCAGCATTAGTGCTCTTTTATTCAGTTGTCTTTTTTGCTTGGTTAGGGTTTTTAATATATGTTCAGGCTGAAAATTCAGGTCAGCGCTGTTTTCATTTAATGTGAAAAAGAGAAAAATTGCTCTGATAGACATTGCTTTTTTTTTTATTGTTTTGTTTTTAAAACTTGTCTCTGAGGCCTCAATAAGTCTGATAATTTTCAATTTTTCCTGAAGAAATTTTTGAGTTCAGAAAGTTGCTGCTGAAGTGAAATGCCCAAGAAGTGCATTGTCCTTTTTGACAAGAAGTTGCAGCAGACATTAAGTATATAGGTGAAAAAGAAATTGAGTTGGATTATTACAGATAGGAGAAGCTGAGATCCACATGTATTAATTTGGTGTTTGTGGTGTTCATTCTAATTGTGGCCGTGCATGAAAAAATTGGATGAAAAACTGTGCAAGGTGTTTGTGACATTCTACTCTTTCCTTTTTCAAATTTAATAGAATTCCCAACATAACTGTTTGCATAGTTGTATCTGTACATATGTGTTCTTCATGGGAATTGTCTTGTTAGGCTATTTGGGATTGTTCTATGTACCAAGAATTGTATCAGCACAGTTCCATTACCCACAGAATTGCTGCAGTGCAATCTTGGAAATGATTTCTTAAAATCAGCAGCTTTACCTTTTCAGCCTCTGGTTCTTTTTAGGAGACACGAGAAGATAACTAAAAAATCAGGCTTATCCTCAGCATGTATCAGTTTCTTAGAGAAATGACTGCATCAATACTGCAAATATATCCTCGTATGTGAACTAAAAAAGCATTAAAGCACTAAGCCAGAACAACTAGAGCTTTCCGCAGCAGGGAAAATGCAAAGCCTTGTTCCACATTTGGATCTCAGCTGAGCTGCAAAATGAGCAGTAGACTTATTTGCAATTATTAGGATTTTTAAAAAACCGCCTCTCACTTTAGCAATCAAGAGATAGAATGTAATGTATTTGACTTGGCACTGTACAGCCGACACTGTACAGGTGCTTGGGTGACTACAGTTGCTTTTTTACAGAACTTGGGAAAACTGTGCCAGATTGAAGGAGGTGAGGGTAACAGCTGAGATGAACTAGAAAGCAGCTAAATAACTTCGTCAGTTCCTTAAAGAAGGCATGTAAAACTGTTGGCTCGTGGGAAGACGTCTTTTAATTTTGGAAGTCGTTGTTAAATATGACTGTTAATGTAATCCAAATCAGATTGCCCTAACATGAAACTTCCATTAAAAGTAATATTCCCGTAGCTCTACATCAAATTCAATTGTGGGGAAATGACACTGTTAAATAGTTTGGCTTGCAAATTTAAGTTTGATTAGAAAACATGTGCTACTAAAATTACAGAAATATTTCAGGAGCAAGTCAATATGCATTTATTCATTTACTGCAAAAACTGAAGAAAAGTTTGATAGCACTTCTCTTTCTGCATGCAAAATGAAACTATTCTGGAAACAAAAAGTGATACTGCTGTAACTAAACCATAAGCACACTCTGTTGAAATAACTATCACCTTCCACGCTGAACTGGGAGACCCCAAGTGTACCCTTGTTGCAATATTAAACAACGCAGAGCCTTCAGGCAGGTGTAAAGGAGGAATATTTATTGTCAAAAACCCGGCCTTTTTATGTCTTTAGTCGGTTATCAGTTTGCACAGTTTTAAGGCACAACAAACCAATTTTAATCAACCACCATATGCTACAGTGTGGGCAAGAGGCATCTATGCAGCATGCTTCACTTCCTCTGTTTTAGCTGAGTCACTCTCCCACAGTCCTTTTCTACTTAGCCTAAGTAACAGACCGAAACCATGATTTTACAGAGCCTTTCTTTTACACAGCTTTACTTCTAGGTGACATACATTACTATGGAATACCCTTTAATTCAAGAGTCAGCAGTTTCAAAATTAAGGGGTAGAGTGTTGATTCTCAGGGGTTTTAGTAGACCTCAAAAGAAATAAAATTCTGAGATCATCTTCCTTTTGAAGACACATTTCATTCTAATTATCTAATTATGCAGCTTTTTGAAAGATGTCTTGTTTCCATAGATGTTAAGTACAAAAGGCATTTTCTAGAAGACTATGAAGTTGTCAGTTGCTCCTTGAGGACAAGGGTAAATTAAAATAATCCTCACTAAGTAATTTCTCTTCCAGGAAAAGGATGTGACTCCCGATAGCAGGCTGCTGAGGCGAGTGAGAGAAGCTGCCCTCGAGATTGAAAGTCTTTCTCCTTTTATACATACGACGACTTCCACATCCTTTACTGACTTTTTTCTTGCCCTTGCCATTTGCAATACAGTCCTGGTCTCCACAGCTACTGAACCAAGACAAAGGGTAACCTAACTTTAAATATGGAGGAAAATGGATCATTCTTCCATTTAACAACATAGAGCAGAGTCCAGTGAAAACTGAAATGGTGAAAAGGGGCTTGTTTGGGAGTTCTCCTCTACTTCCTTTACCTTTTCTGTAATATCTACTGGTTCCTTGCCTGTGTATTGCTTCCTAGCTTCTCTTTTTATGTTTGGGGAATAGCTATGGCTACCACAGGATCATCACTTTTTGTTTCAGCTTTTGTATTATATTTGCTGTAAAAAGTTTGTTGAACACACTGTGTTTGATCCGTTGGGCAATTGACAGAACTACAAGGACTTGATTACATCTTTACTTCAGAGATAAAAATCAACATCAAATTTGGATGCCAACTCTATGACTTCTCTGTTGAATCCTTGCATTACAGTTAAATGGCAGGAGAGGGGAAAAGGGATATTTGCAGTTATTATCATTGTGATTTAGATGCAGAAAAGTAGAGAGAGGTTTTGAGAAACTCTTGTAGTTCATGTTTATTTATTTTTAACCTTTTTTATTTTCATGTTTCTAGGTCACAATCCCACCACCGATAAAACCTTCGGGAATCACCCTGGAGAAGATTCATCAGATATTTCAAAGGCTAAAATTAGCAAGCCTTAGTCAATCTTTTTCATCATCTCAGTCTAATTCAGACCTCAGTGCCAGCTTCAGCGCAAAGAACACCGAGGAGCCTCTTGCTGCTCTGGAAAGTTGTGACAATGAAAATGACTGCTGTGCAAGCAGTAGAGGCCAGGAGCTCCAAGACAAAGACAGCAAAGATATTAGCAGTGTTTCCTTGGATGAGGTTTTCAGGTCTGTGACTAAGAGTTCTCTGCCAACAGACTTTTGTTATGAGGCTGAGAGCCCAGATGAGGCAGCTCTTGTCTATGCTGCCCAGGCCTACAGCTTCACTCTCGTGTCCCGGACACCCGAACAGGTGACTGTGCAGCTGCCACAGGGTACACACCTGACCTTTGATATTCTCTACACTTTGGGATTTGACTCAGTGAGGAAAAGGATGTCTGTCGTGGTGAGACACCCTCTGACTAAGGAGATTGTTGTCTATACAAAAGGCGCTGACTCTGTTATAATGGACCTCCTGGATGACTCTACCAAAGGTAATTAGCCAGGGAGATATTTCTGTTGTGTCTCCTTACAAAGTCTTTTCTTCATGAAATATTATATCTCAGTGTTTGAATTATTATAAAATAATAAGCTTTCTCTAGTATTATCCTTGCAAATCAGAACCGAGGTATTTATCTAACCTCATAAGTCCTTAGATTATGGAACAGGCTAATTTAAATTCACTGAAAGCACTAACCTCTGTGAATCGTGTACTCTGGAATAATACTGTCCTAAAAGCATGACCTTTTTTTTCAGGTTATCGGCAAGGGTGCTATAATATTAACAAACAAAACCACAAGTAATGTTATCTTAAAGGAAATAAGGATCTTTAGCATGATTTCAGCTTCTGCACAGCCAACAGTTTTGAGCTTTTAAAGAGCTTGATATTAAATTAAAATCCACCTTTCCCTAATGTTGACTCTTTTTTAATCTTTGGCCATTAGATCGAAAATGATCTGTGCTTAAAATATGGAATTTTTTCCTTGTGTTTCACAGGTGACAATAGTGCAGACAAAAGACGGAAAAGAATAAAAGAAAAAACACAGAAGCATCTGGACTGCTATGCCCGTGATGGACTGCGAACTCTGTGCATAGCTAAGAAGGTGGGAGAACACCAGGTTCTGTACATGTCAATAGAATTACTACAAAAATACAGTGGTTCTAATTCTGCGTCAAACAACCAGCCAGATACAGCCCATCTTTTTGTCCCTGTGTTTGCCTTGTCTGGAATCTTTTTTCTTCTGTTTCCTCAATGTGACTACATGATGGATTTTTAATCAGTCTCAAAGCATTTGTTTCAGTTTTTCTTATGGTAACTCTAAATTACCTACTCTACTGTCCTTCCAAGCAAGAAAAAAAGAGTCTGCAGAGCAGTTAAACTAACTTTCTTTTTCTCGGCTTTCAGCTATCAAGAATCTCTATCTCAGCCTGCGCTGGTGTATCTAACTATCTTAGTGTAATACCTTCTTTTAGAAGCTGTCAACGTGCAACAAATAGGTCATATTCAAGCTTTGAAGAAATGTAGGTCAACACTCAGAAACTGTGTGCTCTCAGCTATGCAAGAATTATGTGAGCAAGCGTTTCTCTAGGTCATATTTTTGAGTCTCAGTTTAAGTCATTTGTACAAACTACCTGTTCTTGCAGTTTTCTCTTGGAAAAGTTTGTGTTATTTTAAAGATGACAGAATACTTTAACAGTTTAGCTAGGAATCTCTGTGATCCAGAATGCTGGCATTCTTCTCCTATTCAATTTTCAAATAAGAGCTGTTTAAATTGTCTTATGCAGGTCTTGAACGAAGATGACTTTCAAAAATGGGTCAATTTTCGTCATGAGGCAGAAGCGGCAATTGACAACAGAGAGGAGCTGTTAATAGAGACAGCACAGCATCTAGAGACCAAACTCAACCTGCTGGGTAGCTAAAATAAGAATTGTCTTTGTCTAAAGTATCATTTCTTCTTCAGTGATAGTGTTGGCAATAAGACACACAACAGTGTTGTAGTTTATATGTAAGAAACTTCCTCTGTGCTTTTGAAATCTCCACGTTAGGGAGATAAAATCCAATGACAGTGTCTACACAAGTTCTCATGCACTTTGGGCAGCAGTAACTCTAAAAAGTGTACTGAAACTATTCTGTGCCTAGAGGAAAAAAGTGCATCACCTGTTACTGTGGCTCAGCTGACACAGTAGATAATGAAGTTACCACAATTCAATCGTGCATCCATGTCCAAGGATAAGCCTATAAAATACTATAAATTACCTTCAGTTTTGAGTACAAGTTCCGAGGGACTTTTGGTTATTGAACTGTATTATAAACCCCAGTAACTTAAACATGTAGACGTTTTGCTACTGAGTTCCTGCTGTTGGCATTGTTGTGCTTGCTTTGTGCACTTTGTAAAAAATGTTTAATGTTAAAACTGATATTGATTGACATTTTTGCATCATTCGTTATCTCCATATCTAACAACATCATTCTGTTAAATTATGGAGCATCTCAGTGCTTTCTGTTCTATTTTTTTTCCAAATAGTATGTTCTTTATCACTTTGAGTCTTGAAGCTGTCTCTGTCTCATTTTTCCCTGAATACAATTTGTGCCCATACTTCGTTACCCTGAATTTCTGTGACTGCAAGCAATCAGTGTTACAGCTTCTCATAATCTCTGCAGAGATTTTAAATTTTGAGTAGTAATAGTAAATGCCATAGGGAAATCTTGTCAGAATCTGTTACTTTTGTCAATTACTAAGGCTCTATTTGCTTTCACAATTTAATATGCAAAAAAAGTTCCCTTAGCTTAAATCGGTATCTATCTTTAATGTATCACAGTTAGAGCCTCTTCAAATTGACCTCTAGTGGAAAATATGAGTATTGTAACATTCAGATGGTGATTTACCAACATCATCAGGATGATTGTTGGCATCTGCTTATAAGTCTATGCATTTTCAAAAAGAAAATGTACTCTACTGTTTCTTTTGCATTTGACGACTGAAGCATCTGACTCGACAATAGAGACAGCATTCATTTAAACAATCAAAGTTCATCTTTCCTGCTTGCTTTGATGGGACTTAATGCAGTATTTTTAAAATGCATATGATATGAGTCTTCTGCAGCTCATTGTCATTTTGGATTATTAGGAAGAATTGAAATGCATTATTCTTGCAATGAGCAAAATTGTTGACACATTCAGACCTTAATCTAAATGCAGAAAATGTGCCTGTGTGTTTATTTGCCAGTGAACACCTTGGCTCAATTCTCAATTCTCTCATCAGGCATGATCAGCAAGCAAAGAGCTTTTTTTAAACACAAAAATAGCAACGTTATTTTCAAGAAAAATAAAATTATTTCTCTTCTTTTCCTGTTTTCCCAGGAGCAACAGGGATTGAAGATCGCCTGCAAGATGGTGTACCTGACACTATTGTGGCTCTCCGAGAAGCTGGGATAAGAATTTGGGTGTTGACAGGAGACAAAGAAGAGACAGCAGTAAATATTGCATACTCCTGTAAACTTCTACAGCCAAGGGACACGGTCTTCACCATTAACACAGAAAATAAAGTGAGTAAAGAAAGAAAAAATGCACAGAATTTGCTATCTTACCCTCTCTTTTTATCTTGCAATTTGGCATTCTTTTTCTTTAGACCTCACTCAACAGAGAACGGTCAAAAAACCCCACATAGCATTAGACCAGAAACTCTGTAGACCACACATAACAGGATGAATTGAAATATAAGACACTTATGTAGAGTTTCATTCAATTACAAAACACTGATTTTTCCAAATGAAAATATTCTTTTTAAAAATTATCTGAATTTCTGGGATTTATCGGAATTAGTAGCTTTAGGAAGAAAGCAATATGCAATTTAAGTACCAATTTCTTAATAATGTGGATACCCAGCTTTCCACTTTACAGTGGAAATTTCAGTTTTATCCTAGGTGATATCTGTTACCAGGCAAGGAAAATGCTGTATGAGTCAGCCGAGAAAAAGTATGAAAGTGTAGATTTAAGTAAATTCAGAACTTTTTAATTGCATGCTTCCTAACAGGATTAGACTTAATCAGAAATTTGTTAGTGAAAAATTTAATCTAGTATCTCTTTGTTTAAGCAGGGGCCAGTTAAAAACACAGTCACTTTTTTGACATTCCTTGGTGGCAAACATAGTTGCTGACGTAAACAAAAATTCTGTCAATTTCCACGGGGAACAAGAAGGGCAGGCTGTAGGTGAAACAAACAGTCCAAAATGAGGGTAATAACTTCAAGAGTGGGTCTGTCAGCTCCTGTGAGTCACTAAAACACAGTGTGCAATCTGTGGTGCAATATATGGCTATTCCTCATCATGTCTAAACAGAATAGAGAAAATAGAGTACTAACTTCTAAAGAGGGTAAATTCCATTACGGATTGTGTAAGTAAAAGGATTTAGACAAGCCAATTTGGCTTTAGCTAGATGTAGAGCAATATAAGAAAGGTATGGGAAAATCATGTTTTAATGTCAGAAAGTGGAATGGCCATCACTATACACAGCCTCACACTTCATCCCTTCAGGCATCCGGGTGGGACAGGTTGCCTTGTGGATGGATTATGGGAGCACCATGTCCAGACATTACGGTTAAACCAGACCCACTTGCTAAGGAAGGTCAGCCCTGACCAATTTTAAACAGAAAATGGTCTAAAATGCCAACTGTGATGCCCTATTTTCATTTTCTTGCTGGTGACCTCCTACTTCCTATAGAGACCTGCAAGCTCCAGAGGTATCCCCCCAAGCGGCTGTTGCTTTTTCCCTGCTCCTTTTTTTTGCAGCATCATTCATGGCCCTCACTCAGCAGGAACAGGAGGCACAGTGAGTTCAGCTCTTCCAAGGGTTGGCATGAGGCTGTGGAAGGCAGACAGGGCCTCCTTGTGTGACCAGAGAAGTCACCGATCTGGATTCTCAGCTTTTCTCTCCAGAGAACAAAGCTTTCTTTTCTCAATAAAGCTGTTGTGAGAATTAAATATTGTTAAAATACCAACTGTTTGCCTTATGGTAGACAATTGAGTAAGAACAGTGAGCTGCCCTATTTTCTAACTACTTTTTTGTGCAGCAAGTAGCTCTCCAAATGAGAAATTTTACTCTATGCAAATATCTGTCTCTTGTAACGTCACGGAAATAGAGCAAAACACAAAGATGGTATGGAATCTGGCACAGAAAACGTCCTTGCTTCAATGTATTATTTCATCTGAAACGCGTATCTGCTTTCATGGGAAACAGAATTAATACATTTAGGATGGAAATTAGAAGGTGGTTTCTGCCAGAACATAGATGGTGGTACAACTCTGGGTTTTAAATGTGCAGGCTAGGTGAAGGTTTTTATTAGATGTCAGAGTTTTTTGATTCTAGAAAATGCCACTTAAGTGTAATTTAAATCTTGCAAAGTTCCTGTACATGTACCTTATGCTACATAAACTGAAAGTAACATTATAGACCTCAGTCATCACTCAATAATGATGACAGAAAAGGTAGAAAAAGGAGTGATTAGTGCCTCAGATAGTCTAGGCCATGACACAGAAGGAGAACTTTGAGTACTAAGA